>JAIUND010001655.1:0-31992 GCA_034699125.1 Gisinianus flammeolus | reverse complement strand
CCAATGGCATACGTTCTTTGCCTACACGTTGGCAAATGGTTGTGGACAATGGTGGTGCATACATTATTGATTGAAAGTTGTACCAGTAGGAAAAAAGAAATAAAAATGTTTCGTCTGAAAAACCGCCATTAATTATGTGCCAACCCAATATATAAGGGATAATTTAACGTTTATTAAATGAACATCATAAATTAAGACTTCATAACTTTCAAGAGACATGAGAGTCTATATAGTAGAATAATCCTATACTTTTTTGTGATTTACATAGTTTTCCAATTCAATATTTGTACTTTGCATATATGCAAATGAATTTTGTACATGAAGAAGAATAGGAAAGAGAGACAATATGAATGTACGTAGTATGTACTATAAGTACATCAATCCAAAATTTGCATTACCTTATCTCCTTCGGCAACATCAGCAATCTTATCTCCAGTAGTTGGATTCAAGGTTGGGAAGGTCTTCTTGCTCACCGCATCAACAAATTCATTATTGATGAAGAGCTGGAAACAAAAAATTAAAAATATATGTATACATATAAATAAAAATTGAAAATGACTCAATAGGAATTGTAATTTAATTAAGTTCAATTGCATGTACGTACACCATATAAATTCTCAAATTATTGATGCTTACCTTAGTATATTTGATTTCTGGATTACGGACTGGACCCATTTTAAATCAAAATTACGTTGACTGTAAATGTTGCTCGTTGAAAATAGAATATGTAAACACAGCAGGATTGAATGATCGTCACTCCTCGGCAGCAATCGATAAAGTGGGAAACTGGAGACCGCGGAGACCGGCTTTTACTTACTGTGTAGTACTGTGTACCTAAGTACGTGTGTAACAGCTATAATACGCTGTTCGCCTGTCGTATATTTATAGACGTGAATATAACCGCATGCATCGTCGTCCCCCAGTCAGCTAGCTCTTCTGGCATTTATCACATTATAATCTGAAACACATAAATATCAATGCCAATGCCAACTGCATTGTCAAGCTCTATACTTACTTAAGAAGACGAATCATTATGAATATGCAAAAAAAAAGAGAGAAAAATATCACAAAAAAACCTGCTTTTTATTTTTCTTCTCGTAGTCACTTTCAATTGACTTTTTTACATCATGAACAAATATAAAAGTACCCATGCATGTATATATCTGTCATACAAACTATGTATTTAGCTAACAAAGTACAAAAATAATGTACATGTTACACAGCCATTACTCATTATATTCATCCCATGCTGCAAAGATAGGTTACCACATTGCATGTATCTTAAATTTTGCATATTTCAAGTTTCTGTCAGGTATTTGCATATTACATTTACGCAAATGGATATATAATATTTAAATCCGCAGAAGACCAATATAGTAAAAAAAAAAAATACTTTTCCCTGCAATCAAGTTTTTCCCATGACAGCTTTGACAGCCAACTTGGGAAACATGTACATATACTCTTTTGCCCTTTATACACACGTACACGTGTGTACTCAATAGGCCGGAACATTTTTATCAGGGGAAAAGCTGAGATATGGCTCTATTCAACTTGAAAGTTTAAAGTACTTTAAGTATCGGCACTCCAACAAAATATTTCTAATTGAATATCCATTACTATTCCAAGACCATAAAGCTGGATGAATATGATTTTTTGTTGTCCAGAGCCCAACTACACATTATGCTTGCATGCTTAAAAATACACAACTGAACCTAATTGTGCTACCTAAAAGCTTCAATACAAGTACTACACGTAATTATGTAATACCATTGAGAAAAATTCTTTTTTGTCAAAATGTTTCAATGTACAAATTTCAGCTGTATACTGAGTCAATATTATAGGCTATTTCCTCATGACTACATATTATGATGCTGAATGATATGCGTTCAGAAAATACTATAACGGAGAATGATATGACTTTTGTTTTAACATAATTAGGTATTCTAATCATTTATTGAAATTTAGTTGTATTTTGTGTGTATCGTATTAATACTAATTTTTTAAAGACGGCTTGGGCGATTACTAGTAAACGTTAAGAGGCAGCATTGCAATAAAACAGGTTAAATATATACTTTTTTTTATAGGTAGCTCCATAATAAATTCGTAGTATACTTTTTTTACGAATACGTTACGAAAATTAAATGAAAGTAATACTAATATACATACAATAGTAGCAAAATGAGTTTTTAAGTATATTATATATTAATATTACATAATAACAAACAATAAACAAGTAGGGGGTATTTTTTGTAAGAAAACACATGGTAAAAGAACCTACACGATGTTTTAAGGATATAGGATATATATCATAACATTTAAAATATAAAAGTATCTGCAAGTACTTTTCTATTTCATAATATTACTTTTTTAGTTTTGTTATGTAAGTATGCCGAATGGATAATAATAATAATAGTAATGCTTATGTATTATTATTATTAATAATAATAATAAATGCAACGTGTATTCAAAGATAGAAATAATTGGCTTAAGGTGATGTGATGGTTTAATCTTGGTCTTCGGCAGGACCCGCAGCACTTCTTGGTTTTGGTCCACCAGCTCTCTTTGCCATAATGATTTGATCCACTTGGAGAATCGTATTAGCGGCATTTGTAGCATACTGCATTGCCCAAAATTTACTCAAAAACAAATCATAAATTCCATCTTCTTTCACGTCACATAATCCATCACTGTCATCCTATATGTACAATGAAACATAGATAGATTAACAATTATTACTAAACTGCGGTTCATTGAAAGCTTCATCAAAGGTAAAATATGAAACACAATAGAATATGAATTAACTTACGGCAATGTTAAAACCAGTGGTAACTTTCCCTTCATGGTGCGCGGCATATAATTTAGCCAAAACTTCATTTGAACGGTGGCCCGAGTTGTCAGCAAAAACTTTGATGAAATCCTCCAAAGCGGAAGCAAACTTTTTAACGGAATATTGTTCTAAACCGGGTAATTGTTCTCCAAAAGTTGCAATTTGACGAGCTAATTCCAATTCTGTAGCTCCAGCACCGGGCAACAGTCGACCATCCTAATCAAGATTTATCAATTTTATTACTCAATTCAATATAGGCATTTATACATAGAGTAGCAAATATAAAAATAACCAAACTTAAAGACTAAAAGGTATACAGGACTATGCTGCATTGTATTATTACCTTGGTCAAAGCTTTGAAAGCATTGACACCATCATTGATGGCTCTTTCAATATCATCCAAATAGTTGTCCGTTGCTCCTCTGAGAACGATAGTAGTAATTCTAGATTCCTTCTCCCCAATGCGGAAAACAATAACAGCTGTATCTCCTACTTCATCTACATAAACTTCATCGGCAAATCCCAAGTCTTCTAATTTAGGTTGCTCAACTTTAGGATATGCAGAGGCATTAGTAGCTTTACACACACGGCGTAAATCAAATTTGCTCATGAGACGGACAGCCATAATATCGTACTTATTTAGAAAGTGCATTGCCAAGTCCCCAATTTTCCCACCAGCAACAACAACAGTCGCTCCGGAATCTGCAATGGCTTTAATTTGATTTTCCAAAAGAACTTCTTCACCTTGATTAAAATCAACAAGTTCCCGTGCTGTCTTAATTAAAACAGTTCCTTTGGTCTCTGTTTGAGTCACATCGATGGGACATGAGAAAACAACAATTTTTGCATTGGACTTCTTGATGATAGTACTCTCAACACCCCTCTTGAAAACAAGACCCTGAACAACTGAGGACTGTGCCAATGTAGAACCCTAAAATTATCAAAAACATAGTCATATTTTTAATATTTTATTTTAATTTGGAATATTTTGAGATACTATTACTACTAGTCAAATTTAAAAAAACTAACGTATAAAGAATATATCGTAAATGAATAAGGCCTTACCAAAATTTTGCAAACACGAATGTTATCTACATTAAATGAAGTTTTAGCGTCCGGCAGGATTGAAACTGTAAATCAATATACATTTGTCTTTACTAAATTTTGTATAATTGATAATACACATTGTAATTTAGATTATTTTACTATAAAATAGTATAAATAAAGTATAAAATATGACTTACTGCATGCCTGAGTAATTAATTTGGCAATGACATCTTCATTTCCCAATTGTTTGCTCATAATCGCTGGTCGGACAGCTTTAAGAACTTGCTCTTCATTTCGATGATCCGTTACTTCATCAACAATGAGGGTGGGTAAAATTTCTAAAGCCTTCCCGAGAGCCAGCTCATAACCCGAAATAATTTCAGGAGGTGAGAGTCCCTACAAAAATAATCAAAAATGTAGGAAGTATTTTACAATAATGCATACACAATACATTTTATTTTATTTAAAAAAAAGAAACCACAAAATAATTAATAATGTAATTAGTATACCATTTTCAAAAGTTCGTCGGCACCTTCCAGAAGGGCTCCACAGAAAATTATGACAAAGTTCGTGCCGTCCCCAATTTCTTGTTCTTGCATTTGAGAAGCTAATACCATTATCTTTGCAGCAGGGTGCTCAACCTAAATAAAAAAAACATGAATATTTAATTGCCATTATGACTTTAATATAGCATGTACCCACCACACACAATTGACTAATTGATTTTTAAATTTTAATACACGTGTACATAGACATTTGATGAAAATGATATTACAAAACGTACATCTAACTCTTGGATGATAGTAGCAGCATCATTGGTGACAAATAATTTTTCCAGGTGATTGATAACCATTTTATTCATACCCGTTGGTCCATAGCAAGTTCTCAGGGTATCTGCAAATTCTTTACATGCTTTGATATTTCGATTTACAGCTTCTTCGAGCCCAGCAAAGTGCTATAATAAAGACAATTGAAGACAACGAAAAAGACATAATAACATCCATTTATTACACTGCATATGATATTTAATGATTAAATGATTAAGAACTTCAATTAGCGAAAAGAATGAAATTGCATCTTATATGTTATATGTATGTACGCAAGAGGAATGAATTACAAATTATTACTCACCCGAGAACCCTCCTTTAGCATGGATGAAAACCCAGGAGCTTTAGGTACGTGTAAGGCCATTTTTATGAAATTTTATAAAACTTTTCCACTTGTTTCAAATATTTTGATGGGATTTGACAACTTTTGATATCAATTTCACAATAATTTCAATAATTTTACAAGCACACGCCGGAGAAAAAAGGACAGAGAGATCAACACGAAATCAAATTTGTTCTAAGAACATAGCAGAAGCGAATTTAGCGAAAAGGAGGGAAGCGCGGTAGATTCAATCATATAGACGAGGACCATGGCGAACCACGTGGAGAATGGGTCTTCATATTCCGCAGGAGAAAATCGGAGGAAACCGAAAAGAAAGAGTGGTCAAAAGTCAAGATTTTTAGCAAAAGCCAAAAAATTTGGTAAACAAGGTAAACTTGGACGTGGTTTTGAGATTGATTCGGATACTTACAATTATTTTGTCCGAGTTCAGGAGCTGTGTCAAAAAGATGAATTTGAAACGGAAGAGGAGAAAAGTAATTCATTATAAATTATTTATTATATATTAGACATTAATAAACTTACCATTATTTAATTTATTAAATGCAATATGTATTAATTAATCATGTATGATTGCGTATAGGTTCCTTTATTGAGAACTCGTTTGAGCAAACAATTGGAGAAGAGATTAATTTGTCCAGCAACCAAATGGTCTCTCGTGTACTGGAGAGCATGTTACCATTAGCAAGCGAAATCATTTTGGAACGATTCTGCACAGCTTTCACTCCTAATTTACGTACACTCTCTACGGATGCATTTGCTAGCCATGTACTGGAAAAACTTCTTGAAATTACTTCTGTCAAATGGACAAGTAGTAAATCATTGACTAAATGGTTTAGAAGTACATCCAAATTCGTTTTGAATAATTATGAAGAGTTTGTTTTTGATAACTTTTCAAATCGGGTGATGAGAAAAGTATTTCAATGTCTTAGTGGAACTGTAGATGTTTTTGCCAAAAATATCACACCAAATTCCAAGTCGACAAAATTGCCAACGGCTGCCATCAAGTCTGAAAGTGAAAATAAGGTCAGGAAGAAAAATCTGAAAATTCTAACAGAGTTTCATCAACAATTCTTGAACTGGCCACAGTTTTTTGGTAAGATATAGTCGACTATACATTAATGATTAATCATAAACTAATTCCTTTTCATTAGCATATATACGGTATTAAACTGTATTTTATGCAGATTTACATCATGTATAGGCAACTATTATTTTATTGGTATCATATTATAACCTTTTGGAAACTTTTACTTTATATTTTTTCAGATTTATTTCATACTGAAATTACAAGTGGTCTTGTCCAGAATTTTATACAAGTCTTAAATCTCGTTGATGACAATTTAGCCTTTCAAATTGTACTTCTCGTCTTGAAAGCTATCGACAAACTAGACTTGGAGAATAATGTTTGGCTTCATGCTCTTGAAAGTTGCATTTCTATATCAAACCCATCAGCTTATGAGCTTATGTATAATAAATACTTTAAAGACAGAATACAAGAACTTGTACTTCATGCTAAAGGTCATTTCACTTTAAGAAAGCTCATTACATCAGCTCCTGATAAAGAAACGGTAAGTATTATTTGTTTCAGATACATAATAGGATGTATTACATTACTTTAGTAGTCTTTTAATAAAATCTTGTTATGCATTTGAAACTTTTATATTAAATAGTAATATATGGAATTATTACTATGTGATCTTTTCCAGTATGAGAACATTTATGACGAGATTGAAGGAAAATTTGCTGAAATCTTGACAGCCGACTATACAAATATTTTTGTAGCATGTGCTGAAGCATGCAAGCGACTATCTACGAGGCAGTCGGAGTTTGTGAAAAGTCTCACAGCCGTGTTAATGAAGGAAGATACAGAGGAGTCATTTGTAGAGGTTCTGTCAAAATTTAATAAGACATTTAAACCCAGAGAGGACGGATCCGGATCAACTTTCTATACTGATCTCAATGGCTCTATTGTTTTACAACATTTACTTGACTTTCACAAACCTTCGAAGGTACGTATTTAAATTTTAAATACTTTAATAGTAAATTTCGTAGTATACGTATTACTAAGTTCATATACAAATTTAATTGTCACTTCTTTCATACAGGTTGTGTCGTGTTTACTCGACATCGACACAAGTAAACTTGTCAAGCTCACAGTTGACCCCAAAGGAAGTCATGTTATGGATTCTTTTTTCAAAAGCACAACTGTAGGCGAGAAACGAAAAGAAAAGATGTTGATAAAACTCAAGGTAAATATAAAATACGTTTTGCCGACTGTCTGAACATATGTACATATAATCAATCTACATATTATAAATTGACTCATTGATTTTGTTGTTGTTTGTAGGAAGATCTTTTTACTTTGGCTTGTAATAAATTTGGATCCCGAGTTTTGGATACGTTATGGAGTTTGAGTAATATCAAACAAAAAACAATAATAGTTTCCTCTTTGAGTGGGCGGGAGACCCAGTTAAATGCAAATCAATTTGGAAAATTCTTATCCGAAAAATTTGGACTTCATGCCTATAAAAGAAATCCAAAACAATGGGAAGAATTTCAAAATAGTAGTGGGAAAAGGAAAGCGGACATGGATGAATTTACTTCGGAATTTATTTCATCAACTGCTGGAGAAAATGGAAATGGAGAATCCAAGCCAGAAGATGATGAAACGGAAGAACCACCCAAGAAGAAAAAGAAAAAGAAGAAATCTAAGGCTAATGACGAATCTGTACAGTCAGAGTAATCAGGCATCAACATCAATTTTTTATTTCTTTGTTTTTGATTGTGTACACTTCTGTGTAACAAAAATGATTATAATTACGATTCCAACTTTATCATAAATATATTTCCTTTTTTCAAGTATGTAACCTCATTATCCTGCACATTGTTATGATTTTACACCAAGTATTTACATGGTATGAAAAACGAAATATTTCATTTTTAATCTTTGATGTACATCAAAAACATCACAACTATATTTTTCGTGTAAATTTGGAAACAATATAAATACATACACTATGCAAAATTGTGTACTCATTTCGTAAACTGTTTAAAATATTCATATTTTATTTAGCTTCAAATCTTTATATCTCAAAAAGAATAAAAAGTACGGAAGTGTGACACGAGTGTGAAAACACTCGTGTCGCCACAAAGTTTGTAATACAAATTCTAATGCACTTTATTATTATTTATTATGCATATGTATATAGTTTTGATTTCAGTGGGCCATGAAGTTGATGGTATCAACTATATATAGGACAAGAGAAGGAGAAAAGAGAATGGAATATTTGTATTTTGTCAAGACTTTTCATTAGGAATCAAGTACAATAAGAATTCATGAGAAACTGAATAAATTCACGTAAGGACATATACATGTATGTTTTTAAGTTGGGGAAATCCTGAAAAAACTCTTATCAAAATGAGAAGAGCTGACTGCCTATGCCTTCGTCTAAAGCTCTTTGGGAGAAAGATGAAAGAGTATATAAGAAGCATATGAATGTAGTCATAGTAGTACTAGCCGGCAAGGGAAAGTGTATATAGTTTTGTATTCTTCGGGATTTGCGGGAGAGATAAGTGTGCAAAAAAAGGACCTTGAATATCCGCAAAAATTTTCCGCATCCAATGGTTCAAAATTCTCAAATTTTAAGAGTACAAACTCTCCTAATTTCCTTTATTATTTTTTGGATAAAAATGTCCTTTTGCCAATAAATTCCCTCTGAGGAAGAAATCCAGATTAAATTTTTCGAAAAGGCCGTCAAAGGGGGAAAAAAGTATAAAATTTTGGACATCAGTGGCAATATGGCCCGGGCCATTTCAAGTCATTCATTCTATCCCTCTTTCTCTACGAGGGTCGTCGTTGTTTTTAGACTGTCTCTCTATTCTCTATCTGTATAATATATATCCTTCTACTTCATACTTTTTCTTGTTGTTTTGTTATTGTCGGTGTAAAGAAATTTATATATATTTATATGTATAAATTAGAATTATCTCTCTCAAGAACTAAATTATTGGCTCTGTCCCAAACTTTCTCGTGGTTTCGTACTTTTCTTGTCATCAGCATTTGATAATTTTGCGCTGTGACTGACGTAAAATGTAAAGTATTTAAAAAGAAGAAGTATCGTACTAAATACATTTTTTACTCGAGAACAAACTTTTTAACCATAACAAAAATATAATATAGTGACACATTTACCTTCAATCTGATATAACTTTTAAGTTTTGTGAGTGATAATACTTATTTTGTTCGGCAAAATTCGTCATATTTCATGTCTTTCCTCATTCATTCAAGAAAAAAAGAGAGATTAGTACACGACGATATACACAACGAAATAATTTCATCAATTTCTTTAACAGCAAAACTTCCATGTCAAACTGTAAACAGATTCTGTCAAAAAGAATTATTCTCAGCAGTACTTAAATTGTATAAGTCAAAGGGGTCAAAAAAAAAAGCCTGTTGAAATGATTAAATTACACAAAAACATTTAAGTTCTTCATCTCGGCTATACCACACTTTGAAATTCAAAGTTTGAATCAAAATCTTTGATAAGTCACCAAAACTTCACACAAAACAATTCAATAATAAATATATGCAATTATATAGTACTTATAATTTATTTTACTCGCATGTAGGAATTTAATAATTAATGCAAGCAATAGCAATACAATATTAAAGTGCAACTTGTATGGATTTCATGAATCTCTAGTTGTAACTGAAAGGACTTGTTAAATTTAAATATCACTAATAAGTGTTGCTGTTTAGGGATTTAGTAACGCGTCACTAATACTATATATACTCTGTGGTGAATGTAGAATTCTCGTCTCAATTTCTCTCGTTCATTCTTACAATAGTTTTTGTTAGTTCTTATAGGGTACATTCACATACAAACAAGTCATATATTTTTTTACGTAAATAATTATATTCCATTTGTTTATTTTTGTTGTCAAGATTTAAGATTTCAAGATTATTTTGAATGGTTTGCCACCGAGCTTTAGTGTTTTTGTGTCCTCGAAGACGATTCCTTTTCATTATTGCCAGTATAATATTAATTATTATTGCTATTAGAACTTTCTTGTCATTGGATTCTCCAGTTCAACCTCAGTCAAAAGTTTTAACGTCATATTTCCTCTTTCTTCTCAACAGTTTCAAAGCTCTTGATTATAATCACAACTTGTTTCATTCTTTACAATTATTGTTTCCATCTGACAATCAAAAAGAAATCTTTTCTTTCTCGACAGTGTTACAAAAACAGGAATATTCTTCTCCCTTTTCTACATTTCTTTTATTCTCCGTTTTTTGGATTTCCTCAGTATTTTTGTTTCCAAACATATATTATTTACTATCCAAGAAATCGAGTTCAAAAAAGTCCAACTTCAAAGTGTCAGTAGATAAATTAAAATCAAGTAATACGAACAACACTAATAGTAACAAAAGGCTTAATTCTATTAACACTATCCCTATTAATTCTGTATTTCATTCAGATTTAGTGATAAATTTCTTTCACTTGTTTGCTATCGTTTAAATTGTATAAACTTGCATTCTGTTGAGCTCTGCAGGGGAAAGGTTGATTGTGACATTCAAGTATAGTACACTCACACTCACTACTTACTTTTACGGACAAAGGAAAGCAAACAGAGTATATGTATACAGAAACGAGCAGTGATATTTAAACTACCTGTCATTTATTGTAAGTACATACGACTTAAAAAAGTGATGCTACAAGTTGTTTTATTGTTGACTAATGTAAAAAATTAATTCGAGTATATATAAGTATATTGATAAAATTGTGTTGAGTTGTCATAATACTTAAGCGTTTATCGCTTTGAAACACAACTTGATACAGTGTGAGAATTACGCAGATTTGGAATTTCATATATATATATATATATGTATGTATATATCTCAAATACTTACTGAATAGCGAAATAGAATAGCTATGCATCTTTATTTTTTGTTATCAATAGATTCTAGTTGTACTACAACAATCGACTTCCTTTGTTATACGACTCCTAGTCATTTACTATCTACGGCGTAAGTTGCTAAACGCAAATCATTTCATTACTATACATATACACGAGAGAAAGAAATGAATGGAATTTCCTTATTCTCTCTTGCATTTGATTTGTATGTTCAGTATTGATCAGTCTTCTTCAGTACGCTAATTTACTGAATCACTTACATCTTACTAAGGAAGTGAAATATTATTGTATTTATTTATTTGCTTGTCTTGTGAATCCTCATTCACCGATCTGTGTATTCAAACCTTATTGATCTCCATACTGGTAAAAGGATAGTTCAAATGTATTACATTATAAATTATAAACATAGTCTTTCTAGTACATATTGCTAGCAATTTTAGGACAACATATTTAAGTTATTACAACAATCAAAAAAAAAGTGATATACACCACTATATTATTATTACCATGTGTAACTTAAGTTTTTACAATAAGTACTAGTTAAAATAACAGTCAGCTTTATTATCCTGTTAACTATATATATACGATTAACCACAGTATATTCTACAAAACGAAGATGCATAATGAGAGCGCTACAATATTCTAACTAGTGCGGTTGCATCTGCGTATAATTGTCTCAAAGTCATACCATTTAACAATTAAATAATATATATCGTTCACAAGAACATTGATTACCTCACACACACACACACACATAGAACGTTAAAAACTCAAGACAACTACGAAGACGACGACCACATTCAATAGACAGCTTAAACATAACTACACTAACTCATCTTCCTTCGGAACAATCATACTTATATATGGTGTCTCATTTCCCTTGACATTTGAAATGGAAGCTCTCAGAAACGGCAATTAAGCTTGGATCACTTCCTTACCGTAAGTACGACATTCCAAACATTTACATAGGTAATTATTTTTGTTTGTTAATTTAATGTTTCTAATTCTGTAATACTCAATGTGTCATAAAATATATAGAATGTGTATAATAATGTCACTGTCACTATAAGTATGTTCAAATGCAAATGTTTTTCCGTTCTGCATTTTTGTCGCTTTATTATGTAATTGTATTTTACGCATCAGAAAAATTGCATTTGTGTATACTTTTTGAATTATTTTCACACGTAAGAGTATAAATAATAAAAATAGAGATCGTATTACGAGCGTCGTATGTGAATCTAGATTGGAATTTGTAAGACAAAACTTGAACTGGACAAAAGTATACTAAAGAGCTACATTTGCAACTTTTCTGATGAACATATAGTTTTAAGATCTTTGTGTTTTGTTTGTCTACATTTTGTGTGTAGTGTTGTGTTCATGTTTTTAAATTTGTTACGTAAATAAATATTGCAAATGATAATGATATAACGCACGAATAAAGCTTCAATATAATTTTGCATGAAACTCTCATAACCTTTTGTGTCATAAAATTCAGCAGTGAGAATACAAAAACTGTCACCTGTCATCACTATATGAATGTACATTATTGCAATCTGTTTGATTTTTTTCAGTAACTCATTACAGTTTTGATTCCTATAAATAGTGCTCTTTGATAGGCTTAAAGTTCAAACTAAATTATGATTAAACAAATAGCACATATGAATTCAATTTTGTAACATTTTTCCGTTTTATGCAAAAACGTTTCGACAGGGGTACTCATACATACTACATTGATTTTTTCCATTTATAATGATCCCTCGGACTTGTGTAATGACTTTCTTTCGTGTGGCAGTATAGTGGAAAGTTTACCTGTAGTGCGTATATGACTTACTTATACTATATACGGCATATAAGTTGAGATAAAAAGAATGAAACTTTCGTTATGAAAGTAGGTATGTGTAATTTGTGTATCGTAATTATTACATTAAATTTTCCTTTTTCATTTTTATTTACTCTGTTGCAGCAGCAATGATTTTATTTCAACAGAAACAAAATGCCATAAGTACGTCTGCAGTTTTCCTGCCTTGAGTTTTCAGTGAAAGACAAACAGTTGCACTGGTGGAAATATTACATATATGAGATATGATTATAGTTGAAACTGCGTGTATGTTGATTTCAATTTAGGAAACTATGTACTAAATTCCTTCTCATTTGTGTACTTTTACGATTGACAATTCCATTTTCGCCCAGCTTATGCATTCAATTTGAGTGTATGTATATGTATAACTATTATCAACTATGGTGAAAGTTGTGTGAGCATCATACACATATTTCATTATGCACACATCCTTGCCTTCCTCTCAAATGACATATTATTATTATATAATAGTTTCGGTGTTGAATCTCAAAATAGGAATAGGTGAGCGAGTATTGTCACCATGCAAGTCATGGTCATTATGTACACAATGTATCTGAAGATCGCGTCATTAGATGACGAGAGACGCAATTTTTGTTTTCATATGGCATTAGTATTTTATATATAGATTTTTGTTTTCTTCGTGTGAGTCTCTTAGAAGGAAGGGGTAAGAATAAGAAGAAGTAGTATAATAAGAGAATATGAATGGAAAACAATAGGAATAGGAATAGGAGATAGACAACATAAAATAATAATAGTAATAAATATCACTCATTGGACCATGGTGAACTTGGCAAAGTTTCCGAGCAGGTTTATTCGACAAACTTGATGTCGAGTGTTGTATAGACTGTATTCCATGTGTGTACTTGAATATATATATATATATATATATACTTGATACATATGTGTGTGTGCAACCGATGACGTGTGACCGCGTGACCGACATTAAGTATTGAAGTAAGCCTAGGCGGATATGTTTATTTAATGTACACCTATAAAATATGTAGAGCTCGTGGAACTCACACTTGATTTCTACACTCAAGAGATGAGAATAAACTTTTATTAGACAGCATACAAGAGCTGATCAGCAGAGGAAACCCAATGTAGTATTGCCTCTCGGGAAACTAAAGCCCGAATTTCCTCCAACAAACATCTCATATGCCATTCATTTAATTTTCATTCGTATGACATTTTACGTTACTGCTCTTGCAGTCAACTCTCGGCTTCTATTGCCACATACATAGTAATACATACTTCCATGTATTTCTTCTTCGGTACTGTTGCTTTTGCATCAAAGTTTTCGTGTACTGTGTTTTGTATATATGAAGAACGAAAGCTCAAATGTTTGTGTACTGCTTTTCTGCTTTCCCCCTGCTTTACCCAAATGGAAATTCAAGCAGTGTTAAAAATTTAACTTAATTATTTTTGTACATTGTGCTTTTCCTTCCAAGGCCCAGGAGCAAGATTGAAAAAGAAGTAAAAGTACTTCTTTGGTAGTCAATCTTTGCATTATCTAATGAACATTTACGTACCCGTGTTTGTCGTAAGTAGTAAATTGGATATGCATCGGAATTTCTTTCACAATTGTATTTGTGAACACACAATCCGGAAAATGTTACAATACGCAAATCCTTGTGTTTTGATTTGGATTCACAATACATAAAATCCAGTCCACACTATTTCATATCCATAATATCAACATTTTAAAAACATACCTACATGTATAATAAAAAGAAGTACAGTAGCTAGTTGGAATGCTTTTGACGGTTTTCATAGTCCACACAAAGCGAGAGAGAGAGGATTCAGGATATTTAATTATGGTTTGGTTGATATTTCTACACCACTTTCATACAAGTTCAATTACAATGGAAGTCAGAATATTTTGTGAATCCCGAGCCAACCCAAACTCATGCTCATAAATTTATGAGGAAAGATAAGTTGAAAGTTTTGTGAGAGTTGAAGAGAGTTTGAGTTCTCTCTCAGTCTCACCATATACACACAGAAAAGAGAGAAATGGATGATGATGGCAAGTTGCAGTAAACCGTAGATGTATACATGTATATTATGCGCAAGAGTAAAACTTATTGCATTTTATGGGTGTAGATTTCAATTGTATATGTGTACATATTTGCACTTTTCCTTTACATTAATGGATTTCTGTAATAACAGAATGGTTTGCAACTGCAAACTGCAGCACAAAACCCATTCAAGAATTCCTAGCTAGTGTTGTATTTATTTATATGTATACGAATATGCAGGAATACCTAAGAAAATATGTGAGAAATGTATAGGTGTATGTGGGAAAGGTTTGGGATAGATTTCATCCAAGTGTCGAGTCGAGTCCATGAAACTGTGCATACATACTGCTGCATATGCAGCAGTATGTATGCAGTCGGATATTACACATGGTAATCATTAAAATGTCAGAATCAGAGTCAGGACTACAAAATCCTCCTGTAAAACTCTAGTCTTTTGTATTGATCCCCTGAAACATTTGATTCCCATATATATAGATAATAATTACTCAAGGAAATTTGTTTCGTTTCCATATTTTAGAGTTGTACATCTCTTTTCATCCTGGTCTACAGACACACCACACACCGTATAATATAGTTATCATATGATGGTGCGGTGATGAATATTTCATGCATGCATTTGTGTAGAGTGTAGAGTGTAGATGAAGGTATACGGTATAGATTACAATAGATTATAGAGAGAGTAAGATGAGACAATTTAATATGTTAGAAATCTTACCTATATGTAAAAGCCATCAACTGTAGTGTATTTGGAGTAGAGGCCAGTGGATTCTGGACTGGATCGAGGTTTTGATTTTAATATGTGTATGACTATGACCATGACCCATCCTAAAAAGCCCGTTGTGGGTATTTGAGTATGTATATCTACTATCTACTATCTACTATAGTATGTATTTGTGTGTGTGTAGTTCCTGACAGAGTACATGGTTGACTGAAGGTTATTATATACTACACTATCGGCCGACTTTTAGGAAGATTACGATGAGGGATTTCAGGATTTTATCACAAACAAAGTTACCAAGTTTTCACACGAACCCTGGATTCTGTGTTTAGGCAGAGCCATACACAGAGAATTGTTGAGTGACTGAAACGGAAATTAAATTGTGCCCGACTGCACCAGTTTATGTAATTTTATACCATGTATTACACCTTGAATGAAGCTATATAAACCCATGAATGACCTTTTGATCCCATTTAATCAGTTCTCGCCTCGCTTTTCATTTTTTTCATCTTCTTTTTTGGGGTTATTTATTTTACTCGCAGATAGTCGGTCGTCGTCGTCGACAACTAAAAACTAAAAAACCTATCCGCATTGTCCTACTCGACTCTACGTCCACTTAATTAAATATATATAATACACAAGATATTTTGAATGAGTAATCAACAACGATACTCGTACAAAAAATCCAATTAAGATATTTCTTCATCGTCGTTTCCTTTATATTTAATTACTTAGGAATGCTTGAATGGAGTATATGTATACATGCATGTATGTATGTGTGTGTGTATATGTAAAATTAGTTAGTTACAAATAAAAGATAAAAAGAAATGTACATGTGGGACGTACCAACTAAAAATAACTGCTTCATAGTATGCCTTTTGTCTTTTCAGGTAAAGTTGAGAACGTGCAAAACCTAAAAGAGTCTGTACATAAGCCCGAGAGAGAGAGAGAGAGAGAGCGAGAGAGAGAGAGAGAGAGAGAGAGAGAGAAAGAATTCATACACGGGAGCAATTAATCCTTTTGTGATGCCAAGAAATGAGATGGGAATTGATCAAAATAGAAACCGTAATTTTGTAGACTGTCGCAATGAAGGAAGGAGTTTAGCAGTGGACGAGCTGGACTATGACGGCTTGGCCGGTGCGACTGCAGCAATGCTATCAAATAATAAAAATAGTTCATCCATCAATACTAGTAGCAATACTAAGAAACGCGGGAGACTTCGTCACGAATCCACTGACACAGATGCCTCCGAGATTTCTGCTACATTAGAACGAGCTCCACCGGATGGAGGATGGGGGTTAGATAATAGATTATACTTTCTTTCGCCTTATTGCATGATAATATCACAATATGTATATCAATCATGACAATATACATATGGTAATTGTATGATCTCCATGATATATTCTGAAATTCCTTCGATAATGATGATGATGGTGAAATTATATACGCATATGATTTGTCCATTCTTGTTTTTATATAGATGGGTGGTAGTCGCAGCCGCGTTCCTAGTCAATTTAATTGCTGACGGTGTCACAAATTCCTTTGGAGTTTTCTATGTGGAGTTTAATAAATATTTTGGAGAGTCAAAGTCAAAAACAGCTTGGATAGGAAGTTTGCTAGCCTCCATGCCCTTGTTGTCAGGTCCTATCGCATCATCGTTAGCTGATCGATTTGGTTGTCGACGGGTCACTATTGCTGGTAGTCTTTTAGCTACAACTGGATTCGTACTCTCGTCATATGCTAGTAAGTTTGTGCCTAGAATACCCTATACATACATGATGCATTCATTATAAAGTGTTTCCACAAGTTCTAGCAAAAGTTTATGGTATGGAGGAAGAGAAGAAGAAGAAGAAGAGGAAAAGGGGGCATGATGATTATTAATGGTATTGCAATTACTATAAATTTAGATTCCGTGGAGATGCTTTATTTGACTTTTGGAGTCATAACTGGATTTGGATTATCACTTTGTTATGTGGCAGCTGTTGTCATTGTGGCCTACTATTTTGAGGAGCGACGATCTTTAGCTACTGGTCTTTCTGTTTGTGGTGTGTAAATCATAAACATTCTATATGCACATAGCACATATTTGTTTCCATCTACATCTACATGCATTCTTGATTTTTATTATTATTTTCTAACTATATTTCATTATTCCCCAATTAAACAAATGTTTTACAGGCGGAGGGATAGGGACCTTCATCTTTGCTCCATTAACTGCAGAACTTATAAGTACGTTGAAAGATTAGATTTCCCTCTGTTAAAACTTTTGTTTCCTATGTATTGATTGTGTGGAGTCAGGAGGGGAACTAATGAAATTGATACGATATCTATATTTTTTTGAATATATATAGATAGGTATGGTTGGCGTGGAACAACTTTGTTGTTGGCTGGGGCATTTTTACACCTGAGTGTATGTGGAGCACTTATGAAGGACCTGGAGTGGACTAAAAAAAGAGTACATAAAACTCCGTACGTATACATATATACTTCTCCATTAAAAAAAATAATGGCTATAGAGAATTTCATACCAAGCTGAATGAGCCAATAGTGAGAATTTTCTTGATAGCATTGAAAATTGATGATGATTTTTCAGTACACCGTGTGTGGACTTGGTACCCTCTGAAATTAGCACGTTGAAGAAAGAACGTTTGTGCAATTCTGCAATATGCATCCCGACATTCTTTCAAGAACAGGAACAACAACATTTTCTCCATCGAACACAATTTCGGACTTCTGACAATTTCCAGTCAGTACCCAATCGCACATACAATCACATGAATGCAGTGACAAATAATATAAGTAACAGTGCGAGTAATAGTGATAATAACACAACCACTACCAGTGTAGACTCTTCAGTTACAGTGACAAATGGTGACTTACTAAAAGTGAACATGAATTGTGCTTCGAGTCCCACTGTGCAAAAACCACCAATTAATAATTGCAATAACAACACTTCTTCCATAATGAACCACATCGTGGATGGTAATGAAAATGCCACATTTGTTCCTGTTTCGCTCAACAATGATGGTCTCCCCTTTATGGACACCATTTCTTCAAATCCGCTCACTTCGATCAATGACAGTGTTACTGATCTGACTACTGTGTTGGTTTCGAATTCGACCAATCAAATGCCTTCCCAAACTCCAAGCACCGCTCAGAACTATTTAGTCAACAATGGGGGGTATGGAATATGGAAACTTTTCATGATGAAATCCTTATTTCATTTCTTTTTCGTTAATTAAAGATTAAAGTTAAACAAATCAAGCTTGAAAATTATTCAAAATGTTCAGGTCGTCTTGGTCTGGACTTCACCGGCATTCCCTTACATACCGTGGAGCTGTCCTATCTTTAAAAAGATATCGTTTGAGACCAGCCTCCTCATGTCCCGATATTATTTCCGTGGCCACTGCAGATGATAGGAGCACACACGTAAATGCAAACACTCCACACTTGTAGAACATTAAGCTGGAACTCTAAAAAAAAAACTAGAAATTGAAAAAGCACATTATTGGTCATAGCTTTTTTGGCAAATGAATCCCAATGTGTATTATTTATAATCTAGGAATGGAAAGCGGTAATGTCGGACGTTGTCAAATGGATCAAAGGTGTTTGTGAATGGGAACATTTATCTGAAAGTCGTTTCGTACTTTTCATTTTGTCCAACCTTCTACTATACATGTGGTAAATATGCGTACTTATAGTCAAGTCAAGTTGTTAAAGCTTACAAGAGAAGTTTTCCATTGAAGTCCTTCATTAAATGTGGTCTTTTCCTCAATTGTGTATACTTATAGGTATGATGTGCCGTACGTTTATCTAAAGGATGCTGCCTTACAAAGCAACTATTCGGAGGACAAAAGCTCGTATTTGATTTCCATAGTCGGATTTTTTAACATGTTGGCAAATGTGAGGACGTGTGCATGAACATCATAATATTATGAATATTTATTATAAGTATTGTCCGGGTACAGATAAAAGATGTTGGACTCATTTGTCATTAGATTATACTTGGATACATGGGGGACAAGGAATGGGCAGATTCAACAATTATTTATGGCGTTTGTATGGCCTTTTGCGGTGGAGCAATGATGCTTCTTCCATGGTTAATGGCATGGAATTATGTCAGGTTAGTGTGCTCACTAGGGAAAATGGAGAAAATATCGAGAATTATGATGAATCTTATTACCTAAGTATACTCAATACTTAATATTATTAAATTTTGAATTGGAAATTTAGTTTGGCTGTTGGCTGTGGAGTCTTTGGCTTGACTATTGCAGCCAACTACTCTCTTACATCTGTCATTCTCGTTAAGGTATCATCATTTGATATCCCTTTTAAATTGTAGTGTACTTATATATAGTAGTTGCTGGTTTTAAAACTTAAAATGACCATTTTTTTCCTTCACTTGTTATAGGTTGTTAGCTTGGAACGATTTGCGAACGCATATGGACTGTTATTATTAGTGCAAGGGATTGGAAATTTGGTTGGCCCTCCAATCGCTGGTGAGAATTATTCCTACCATAATTATTATTATGATTTAGATCTATTTCATAATATTATGTTGTAATAAAGGATTTTACATAATAGCTTGATGAAATGTTGTCATTCTAGGTGTAATATATGACTTGACTGGAACAAGTTCATGGTCGTTTTTAGTTGCGGGTGGCGGTGTGTTTTGTTCAAGTGTTTTTATACTTGCTCCAAAACTTTTTAACCGACGAACTTAAAACGGACTTGATGGAACGGAACAGATACAAATTGTTGTAAGGTCACCAATGCAATAATGGCTTTTTATATTAATAAGTAGGTTTTTAATGTGAGTATATTTACCAAGTAAATAAGTACGAATAATCAAATAATATTATTGTATGAAGTATTGTTAAGTCAATTTTCCTAGTCGATACATCGATAAAAGGAGTTCTGAAATCCAGGGCAAATTTTAGAGATTTTATTCACCAGCTACAAATAATTACTAATTACTCCTCTTCAAAAGTATAACACTTTATGCAATACATCAATTGCTTTCAAACGACACGAATTTTAATCTAAATTTTTTTAGATGCGCAGCTCATCAGTTGTACAGTGCCCTTATAACAGTTGACAGTGTTCTTATTTACCAAATAACGTGTTATAATTTAAGTATTTTAGGTTCATTGCGTTTTTATTGTTGAATTTACGTGTGTATACTTTAAAAATTAAAATTATATGCTATGTATTTAATTATTATGAAAGAGTATTACTATATTTATAATTTATTTAATCAATTTATTCTGAAAATGAGTTCCTATTAAGCAATAAAATACTTTTAATGTTTCGTTTTTGTTTCATATAGTATGAAGTTGAATTTCAGGACTGTACATTGACAATGTGTGTAGTTTTACGCAGAGACAGTGTCCTTATATATATTCTAGATTTAATATTACTAATGATAATAAGAATAGTTATTGTTATAGAATGTAATTACATATTATCTTAATGTATTTACTCACAGACTTACAGCATAAAACACTGTTTGAAAATCTTAAAAAAGCAATGATTTTTTACTATAGATTTTTGCATTTGATATGTCTTTTGTATAGCATACTTAAATATATATAGTGAATGCAATACTGAAGGTTGATACAAATACCTAGTGAATATGGTTACGAAGAAAAGACAGGTATATAGAAAATCCAAAAATGTTTTGTTTTATATATACTTATAATGAATTTAAGATGCTCGCATTTTTTTAGACAAATAATATACAAGTACCTACGTCATTTTTCTATGTGTATTTAAGCGAAAAACGCGATGGAGAGGAGAAGAAGTACTGATTTCAGAAATGCCTGCATTTGTAACAGTGTCGTAAGTTCGTATTGCATAATCTATAAAGCTCTATAAGATCTGTCGTCGAAAAAAACCGAGGTTTTCCGTATTGTATTTTCTTGTTCACTTCCTTTTCTATATAGATATGTCTAAAAAAAGGAAATGAGTCAAGAAAATAGTGTATATTTAATGATTGTAAATTCTCATTATTATTGTGTTCTCGTCATCGATTTTTGTAAAATAACGCCGCAAAATGACCGACTGAATTTTCCTTTGAATTCTATTTTCAGTTGTTGTAGAGTTCTAATTAAAATTATGGTGATATTTTACCTAACATTATAAATTTCTGTTTGTTAACTTAATCATTAAATTGTAATGTAACATAATATATTTATATTATAAGGTACACTTTTATGATATTGTGAGTAGGGATTAGGATTAACTTAAAGTCATTTGGCTCCCTGTTATTAGTTATATACATTACATTCAAAACTCAATACTTTAACTTGAAAGATTGTGTCACACGTATATTTCTCAATCAAAATAAAAAAGTCTATAATGCTAATTAATAATTCATCCAGTTTGGTATGACCATGATGAACTAAATATTAATAGAATAAAAACTGATTACGGGAAGAGATAATGAAATTTGTTGAGAGACACAATTGCAACAAAGTTGACAGTCAACCAACAAGAAGAACTGAATAATAATTAATAATATTAATATTATATTATAATATTAATAACATTACCTATACTTACTGTTATTCTACATAAATACATATATTTACATAACTTTAAAGAAAGTTTAAAATGATGGTACTTAATTGTAAGCATAACTATAAATTATATATGAAAAGAGTTGGAGCCTCTCGAATAAAAAAGGAATTCAGCCCAAAATTCATAAAATGCAATAGCTAAATAACTCTTAAGTCTCCAGTTTTTAAGTGTACTCAATTAACTAATACTTCTCATTAAAAGTCCCCTTATATATATGTTTGTTCTGTACACACAACACAACTATGTACATTAGTCGCATTATAGAACCCGTGATTGTTATAGCACTCGGAACAGTGATTAGTAAAAGTACCAAAGATGTCATTTTAATTGATTAGTTATAGAGTAAGTAATTTGGGAAATGAACTGTAGATGACATACATAGGATTTTAGTGGTCTTTAAAAGTGCTCTAGTATTAAAGAAACAGCACAATCACTGTTAAAAATATGAAGTTTATATACTGTATTGCTTTGATTACACATAATTATATAGACACTTTAATACAGAGTATACTTATATTATAATTATATACATATAGGCATATATTGTATTACATATAATCTAGCTTGAGCATCAAATGACTAAAATATTTCGCGAATAAAATTCTAGCCTTCACCCTTCACAATTTCACATTATGACTATATTAAATGTTATAATGGTTGAAAATTTGAAATTACAATTTTTAAGGCTTGTTAATTAGTTGGTAGACATTTGTAGACAATTTGTGACAGGGACAACAAATTTAGATGCAACTGACTCGTCATCATGCAGTGTATTGTTATGACTTGTAACTTTTAGCACTCACAAGTGATGACAAACGTTTTTATTCAGTAAAAACTTACTTAAGTTTCGTATTCATTATGACTTGAACGCATATATTGTATATTTAGGATAGTTTTTATGCATTTTAGCGATATGAGAAACAAAAAGCAAAACTGTGACATAAAGTGTAAACGAATAAAAAGTTTGTTTCATAAAAAATGTGAGATGTCAACAAAAAAAAGCTCAAAGGGAAATGGTATATACGGTGAAAGTGAGGAAATATTATAACGTACAACAACATATTCGAGAAGAACAAACAAAAAACGGTGTGTGAAAGGGAAACAAAGAATTATAATAGAAGATGAATAAGATAAAAACAACAAGCGTAATAAGATAACTTTGTATCAAATATTATAGCACAACTTAATTATTGTTTTATTGAAAATATTAAATAGATAATGAATTCGCTAATATATGTACAGTGCAAAATTAAATCTCTATTATTCAAATTCATGCTCAAAACTTCTCATACATTTTCATGCATCAAAATACTGAAAATTTCTTTTTTCTTACTTTAGCTTTAGGATCTCAAATTGACATTAAATGCTATAATGTTTTGTTCATTCATAAGTAAGCTTTGAAATATAACAAAGGTCTATTTCTTTCATCTTTTTTTTCATGATTTCGTGTAAGTAGATTGTATTTTGAATTAGTTACATATGTACAGTTAATAAATATTCAAGTAAAAATTATTTAGTTCAAATATAAGAATGAACGATATAACAAAATAGTTTGGAATAAATCTTTTGAGCCCATCCTTTTCACTAGAATATAATAATAATACAGAATTTCTTTGTTGCGTTTGATGCTGAGAGTAAGTGTGTAGTTATTTTCATTTCTCTTTGTTTCCTATATATATGAGTAAATATGTAGAGTTGGCATGGCATGTAGGTAATATTTCACGTAACATGATAAAGGTTACAAGTCAGCAGTCAGTATTCATTGTGAATTCAGAATTCTGAAGGAATTCCTTCACAGAGAACCTTCTAAACATCTAAACATATATTCATTGTAATTTTTGTATTGTTATTTAGTGAATCGAACCTGTCATTCATTGTAGGATTGAATGATCTAACACATCCAACTTAAAATCACCCAGATTCCCTTCCTTTTCTTTTTGTCTTTATTCTTTTTCTTGTGCTCTTTATTATTCTCTTCGTGGGCCTCTCGACTCGACTCTTCCTGCAATTTCTCCACTTCCTCAACTTGCCTTTGAACTTCCTCCAGTCTTTGGGTTTTTATCCATCGAAGAGTTTCCGACTCTTTCTCCTTTTTTTTCAAAATAAATAAATAAATAATATGATAAATAAATAAATAAGACGTTGTGCCAGTTGTGCCACAAACTATACTTATGTCAGTAATGGTAATAATGCAATCTAATTATTACTATGTGTACACAGTCTTTGGCCGCTTCAGAAATGACATTTCTCTCTGCATATAACTGGTAGTATTATGAATTACGACTATATTATTATTATTGACTATTTTGTTTAAGAATTCAGTCGATCTTCTTACTTTTTGTTCCTCCAATTGCAATTCTAATATTTTATTCGCTTCCAATCTTTTCTCCAATTCCTCAATATCCTATACAATATACAAACACACGTATATGTAATGATCGAATCAAATCATTATTAACATATTCCACGCACTAAACAACTTAATATCCACAGTCAAGAATCCATATTTCTTCATCATATTTTCACAAAATGATATGAACGAAAATACAAAAGTAATTTAGATAGGTGTAAAAGCAAGTATACAATAAATTGACAAGAAAAATTAACGCTTTTAAAACGAACTTTTGAACTTACTAAATCATGATTACTCGTCCGAGATCTGCTCGTTTCCATTTTATTTACTCTTTTTTGACTGTATATTGTATATATATCAGTTATATTGAATGCACACAACGTTTGTATTCTATTTTATTCTCTTTTACAAAAAGAAGTCCGTCACAGATTGCAAAAAATGCAAGATTTTCTAAGTATACTGATGACCTTATAACAATCTCGAATCGGCACAGGATTTCAATTTTCAACACTATCTTATATAAGTATAAGATATGTATGGGAAAGCCAAATTCGGAATAAATTTTGTAGTGGTGGTTTTAGTGTCAAGGAATTAAAATGTGTTATTTGATGTGACTCACAGATACATGTCTCATATCGTGTGTGTACTAATAATATTGTAAATATGGTATAAAATGTATTATTGTAAAACGACTGTATTTTTGAAAACTGACACCGTGACTAACTATAATAACTTTTGTGTTGTGTTTCCAGCTCTATACATAATACATACGATTAGCGTGTATGTAAATATCAATAGTTAATATATCTTATTATATAGTCACACTATATACATATATGCGAACAGAGTAATTGTGGGAATCCACAAGCGCGTAATGAGTAATGAGTATAGTACAAACAACGTGTGTGGAAATGGAAAACAACGAGACCTTTACTAAAGGCCTAAGGGACGCTATACAAAATAAGGAACTATTCTTGTACATAAATATACAGGCAATCTATTTCGGTAATGGACAAATATGTAATATGAATATACTTTTACTATAGACCACAGCGAAATAATGAACGAGATATATTCTGCCGCCTGGAAAATAACTGTGTCGAACACACAGTGTAGTTTTATGTAGTTATAAAACCGAGTGAGAACTCACAATCAGTTAAAGTGTTGAAAGCATTTCAATTTTAGACGTGCTATATGACTTTTGCATGAGGTTCAAGGTACAGTATGCAAAGCAGATGAATATATTTATGGATATGGAAATGGAAATGTCAAATGTTCCTTCTCCTTGTAAATATATACCAGATGTGTCGTCCGTCTTCCAATCTCTTGATCGAATTTCAGTCAACATTGTCAATTCACATGCACACATTCACATTCAAATGAGATTGATAATGGAAATCGAGAAAGTAAGAAAGGAATAAAATGTGGAAATAAATAAATGCTCTCGTTTCTTTAGCTGAGCTCCAGTTGCAGACTCGCCGTCGTCAGGACGTTGAATTTCTTTTCATAAGTAAATTGTAAATTGTAAACAAAAAACAATGGAAATGGGATCCGATCCATACGAGAAAAAATAACTAGAAATCATATGAAGTTTATATATATACGTTGATCCTATACGACGTCGAAAATTTGTAGATAAAATTGTATAGATGAAAATTCATTTCCCCTCGATTTCATTTTGAGTTCAGGATAAATTGAACATATGAAACAATTTCTTTTCAGTTTTTTTTCTTAGACTATATATACAAAGTGCGAATACATGGACAGCATGCAAACTAAAATGAAACTTTACCTTTTATGTTATAACAGTTATTAAAATGTCAAAATACTGTACACTCGCATATATCTGTATGTATACGATACATGCATAGTATAAATACCTACGTATATATATATACTTATATGTAAACTGTTCTATACAGCTTGAATATTTAGTGATACAATAATGATTGTTTTTTCTCTCCTCTTCATTTTCCATTTTCCATTTAGAATGCACATGAATATAATGAATAGTCAGTCATCTCCCTTTAATGTCTTCATATTAATTGTTTGAAAATGGACAACATGTCAAGAAATTACGTTTGAGTTTGTAGCATGTAATAAGTATGTATAGTATAATAAGATTAAATGAGAAAACATGGAAGGGGTTAGACCAATTAATGTTCTCATTTGTAATGTACATACAAATATAGTAATACATAAATAGTGTATGTACCTCCTCCATGCATCCTCTCTTGCTACATAAATACTTACATACTATATATATACGTTCGTAGTGTTTGTACTACCTATTGAGATACAAAAGCTCCAACTCTAGTTCAACACACACGTACGCTTCATGTAGATCAACAATATGAATAATGAGATATGATAAATAAGGTTTAAAAGCGACACTCCAATAAATTTGTACCTTCTTTCTTTTTCCTATGGCTTTGTTATTTGTTATACACATATTTTAATATTTTACTAGACAATTAGTGCATGGACCACTCTGTCCGCTCCGCACAGACAGAGTCAACGCAAGTATTTATTTGTCTGAAGGCATCCAAAATGAAAGAAACCAAATACTACATACTTGACTCTCTTTAATGGAGCAATCTTGAGAGGTCAAAGATTATCTTCATCTCAATTTTATTTCAATTTCTTCTTCTTCTTGTCATACTCTTCTCCTTTCATTCTGAATGAAAGTTTCATGTTTGTAAATGAACATGTGTGTGTTGTAACATGTGTAATGTGTAAAAGTCCGTATATGTGTGTACTCGTACTCCACTTGTATATATGTAGACTGTTAATGAATCAAACTGTGCATGTGATGTGATTACACTTTTGCTTTTTCTCAACTCTCATGCAAACTCTCAACTTAGTTTATACTTTAACACAAACTCAAAAAGACCAAAAAGACTGTACTCGAGAGATGAAACTCTTGATCATTTCGACAACTCAATAACGGCTGGGGGAGCTAAAACAGCACAATTCGAAAAGCACAACAGAGGAAAAGATTATTTCATTTATTTCCTCGTCGTCTTCATATCTATAGGATGGTTTTTTTTCAACTGGCCTTCCCTCTCTCTCTCTCTCACTCTCTCTCACTCACTAATTCTGAGTTGGTCGTGCAGCTCATTTATTTACATACAGAAATGCACCTCTGTACTTTAGAGTACTTACAATGGCTAATATGTGTGTAAATTTCGTTACAATTGGAATGGAATGGGAAAAGGGTAACGAAAAAAATTGAGAAAGATGAGATGAACAGCGTAAGCCATGCCATAACCAACTCAACTTTTTACACACACACACACACACACACACAAACACGCAAATACAAATACAAAAATACAAATACAAGCCATGCAGACCCATGCTGCAGGGGGGGGTTATCATTTCTGACGTTGACTTTTGGCTTCTTTCAGAAAAATCCACGTAGAAAAATAAATAAATAAATGCGATTTGACTCAATATTTTTACAGTTTCCTCTCAGACAGTGCAATGGACAAGTGGAAATGAAATGAACATCATGGAGGAATACATATTTCAGTTGTAAAAATAAAACAGAATTAAGAAACCATGTCAAGCTCACTAGATAAACAAAAATACAGAGTTAATGTACGCGCAAACACAAGGGATTCATTTTTGATCACTCATAAATGCTCTCTCTCTCGCTGTACATATTTATATACAAAACGAAACGAAAATCATCAGTACAAAATATATAGAACACAAAAGAGGGAACAACAAAGGAAAACAGTTTGAATCTTAAAGTATTTTCCCAAACAAATAAAACAAAAGTGCATATTTTATACAAAGTGAGTACGACAAATCCATTGATTTTACATTGACAGACTTTCGTGTAGAATACTAAAAAAATATACTAATAAAATATATAGGAAAAATAAAAAAACGGGACAATTGAGATTGTGAATTGAAAGAGATTGAAAGTGAAAATGTTTGTGCAATGTTCATTAGTGTCGGGATTTCTCACAGTGATTGTGATGACAGGAGAGAATATTTTGGTGTCTGCATCCTCGGATTTTGATTTTGAAGCACCGGATTACTCCCAACTCCATAGAAATGCGACACGATGCAGTTCAACAAAGGTAATTCAGATCGAGTATGATTCATGGGGAATTTCTGTGGTTGATATTTATAAAAAGAGAATAAATTATGAAATTAAATGTATACATATAGCTGTCATTTGAAAAAGAGTCGTTACTCCACACGTGGGAGCTCGCTGGGATTTTAAAGTACATGACCTACTTGAAACGATTTGATCAGTCATTTGAGATTAAAACGGAAGAAGTCAATTTCAAATCCGAGAATATCGATGGAAAATGGTAAACAGATAACCACAACATTAATGCACTAAATCCGAATTGGCATTTACAGATAGTAATTGTGCGTTGTGTACAGTGTACAGAATATTTTCTTAATTTCCTCTGTCTCACGTCACTCTGCTTTTCGTATATACTTATATAGGATATTCAAATTCAGTAAATTGAAACCCACATTGAGAACGAAAGTATTAAAAGATAAGGACTCGATTGGGCTCAACTCGGCAGAGTCTCCTCCTCCGTCCCCAATGAAAATCAGTGCAATGTACTCGTATGATGCCAAAGGTCAGAAACAGTTCAATTTTGGAATATTCTTGACAATCATTCATGACAATCGAGAGCTCGTTCTTCCTCTTCAGACATCCTCCGATCCGATTGTGACTCAACAAAGATCTTATGCGACTGCTCGTGCGAACTCCCCACAATTCTTTACCTTTTCCCACTCTTTCACTTGGCCGGATGTCCACGAGGAATTTGACAGCATGGTCTCCAATTCAAATTCAGCAACAGCAGGATCCGGAAATGGAGCAATAGAAGAAGGGAAAGAGGATCTCTCCCTCCGATTCCTCATCACGGCGTATTATCCCAACGACCCATTATTTTCGAACGGAGATGTGAATTGTAATGAAGGACTCCTTCATGGAGTCAATCTCAAAACGTTTACTAGTAATGGCGCTCGACCACCATTTCTTCTACACACCAATAGCATGTTGAATGATGATCGCTACACGGATGTGTATCTTCGAGTTGGGAACGATGATTTTCCAGCTCATCGAATCATCCTCGCAAGTTAGACTATGAGCACTGACAATGAGTGATTGATTGATTCCAACTCTATAATCGTATATTCATTTATTTATTTATATCCTATTATTAATAGGATAATAGGCTATGAATTCATGAGGAATCCTTCTTTTTTCCGTGTGTTTGTTTATAGCATCCAGCCCGGTTTTCTCATCTCTAATTTTCAATGAAACGTTCCTTCAAAATCCATTGAACGCCATTCAATCCATAGTGAATGATTCCTTTCCAACAATGTCTCTGTCGCCTCCAGTGCGCCCGACCATAATTCAAATGGAAGATGACATTGGGAGTGAGACGGTGGGTGAGATGCTTCGATTCATTTACACGGGGAAGGTACAGAATTTAAATGCCCTGGCTGGTCAACTTCTGCTCGTGTCCGATCGCTACGCTCTACCACAATTGAAACGAATCTCGGAGATGGTGATTCTCAGTCAAGTCAATCTGGACAATGCCATTTCCATGTATATTTTGGGCATGCAAGTGAGCTCCGTCAAATTGACCAAGAAGGCTTTTGGTATTATGCGAGCGTGAGTCATTTTTTTCCCTTGTTGCGTGTATTTTAGTTATGTAAATTAAATGAACACACGATCTCATGCACAGTTCTCTCCATATTCCGTTTCGCATTCTTTATACTTTCATGCATGCACAAAAACTTTCGGAGGATTTATAATTGACTGCATATATGTGTGTTTGTTTGTGTTTTGTGTGTGCAATGTACATATCAAAAAGGAAGATGGAAGATTCAAGTCTACAGATACACACATTCACTCCATTTACATTTTTAATTGCCACAGCTTCATTACAAAGAGAATGCACAAAAATTGCACACAAGCAAATGCGAATTCCGTTACAACTGAACCATCTTCAAAAACCATTTAAACGTTCATTCATATTCGTAAAAATATCATGTTAATTTTGTGTGTACAGTTACAGTTTACACATTTTGTTTTCTTTTTCAATTTTGATGCAATTTGTAATTTGCAAATTACAAGGTCAGTTCCTTGGCAAAAGGGCACATTCAATGTGTATTCTGTATTCATTCAATGTAACGCTTAGACGTAGATATAGGAAAGGCAAGGAAGGGAATTGGGCTTTTTTTTTGCTATTTACAATCAATTCATATCAATTCAGTTTGACCTCTCGTCTCCTCTCTCTTGACCCTTCATCCAATTCCAATTTAGCAGGCATGCATTTTATTACATGCATTCACATTTTCAAATGCTATCATTTCAGAATTTCATAATTTTATCAACTTTATGCATGAAATAAAAATCAAATCTCATTTGCCCGCATAACTTTTACTATATTATATGTGTTTGCATGTATGTAGGTACTTTTGTACTTTTCCTAACAAAAATAATTTGATGGTTGAGCGAATGAGCACGAATTTGTAGTACCTAATCAACGTTTTGTATATGTTTCAGGAATAAGACAAAGATCGTCTCACAATCTGAGGAGTTCCGGAAGCTAAGCATTCAATATCCAAGTCTAATGTTTGACCTTTTCGTCTCTTAAGAAATCATTCATAATATTTACATATAGCGTTTATAAGAATCGAAGAACAGAGCTTGTACAAAAAATTGTTTTTCCACGTGTACAATTGTGTACAATAATAATAAATAACTAATTAAAAACTCCTTAAAACGAATTCAAATCAAATGGTTTTGCCCGAATTATTAAAGAATTATTTACATTTTACATCCACATGAGAATAAAATATACGATTTTTATCGAAATTCTAACACATCCTTTCCACAAATGAAGAATTACACCGTAATTCTCAGCACACCTACTTTATTTCGTCCATTCATCCACTCAACGTTAATTGAAAACAAACAGAATGTGATGCAATTATACTTATTTATTTATTTCATTGTTTATTTTTGTCATTGTTTATTTTTGTCATTGTTAGACAACAGCAGTGGAGCAATGTTTTAGATTTGTCACCACATGTTCAGAATTCCAAGCTTTTCGCATATGTTATCCATATCGAAAGCATTTATATGGGGATATACAAAATAAAAATAAGTTTGCTATAAAATGTGACCGTGTTTAAATTAAAGTTGGGAAAGGATGGATTTCCAGAGTCATTTCAACATGGGAATAAGAGGACAGTTGGTCAATTTCATATTCGTTTTAAAAGTCCTCTTGGTGGTTAACTATTTGTGGATTCCAACTGTGACGGGAAGGCAAGCCAAATTGGTGTTGTATCAAGGGACAGAGAACCGATTTGAACTTCATTCCCGGAAGTGTAAAGCTGGAGTTTTCCTCCTGGAGCCGACTGCCATCACATGTGCGTGTGTCACCGGCATGTCAGTTTTTTCATTTAGCCTCCAAATTAAATTCAAAA
>JAIUND010001654.1:0-32015 GCA_034699125.1 Gisinianus flammeolus | reverse complement strand
ACTATTATCGTCATTATAATTAAATAATCAATTAATTAATTTTTTCGCATGTCCAAACGAGAATTGTACAACTGTGCGTAATTCTCAACTTGCTCGTGAGCCCATGCCTGGATGTGAGTAGATTACCTACCGTAGGTACGCCTAAATAGGCATTATATTTAGTTTTTCTCATTTATAATATTTAATTACAAGATTTCTTGCACAAAGATACGCGGGACAAGACACTCAAAATTTAACGATCACTATAGAAAAATTATACATTTATATCTGTATAAGCTTTTTTCATCGTTCGAATATTAGCTGCTGCTGCATATTGCATTCATAAATATATTTTCAAGTATTCTCCTGAAGACTGGCGATTTCGAAGATCTCTCTCTCCACACACAATCAAGTTTCATTATAATTGAATTTAAATAATTAAAAAGCGAATAAACAATAATATTAGTCTTTATTGTACATTTTGGAATATATTGGTAACTTTTCACACGCATACACAGAAACATGGATGCACATGAAAACATTGAAAGAGAAAATGGTAACGAGTAAGTAAAAAACGAAAATGGCACACAATGTTAAGCATAAAATGACTTGTCGTCGTTTAGTATCTAAGTAAGTGCAAGCATGTAAATAATAAAGATTAATAACAATAATAATATTATTATTATATAAACATTACAAAAATCAAAAAATCAATATGGCATGACAGATCTTTTTCGATATCAAAAGGAAATATCATTTTAGTCTTTAGTCTTTGAGGTAAAAACGCCGATTCGGCGTCGCCGAAAAGATTTTAAATGATCAACGCGAACAAAAAAAACTAATGAGTATTGAAATTCATTCTTCATTTATAGCTTGAGATTATGGAAATACGATTTTGATACACAAGTCAAACTTTTTGTGATCAAAGCATTTAGAGATTTGCGTAAAATAAGGATAAAAACGATTCCGCAATTAGCTAAACGATATTTAAAAATAAAATAAGTATAATAAAAAAACAATGGCTACTGGCCAAGCCCGAAAATGCCCAAAATTCTAACACAGTCAGTTTTTTTGTGAATAGGCATCACATATATAATATATGTAATTTATGCGATATCCTGCTGCTGGAATATTTATAATTATCCTTACTCATAATGAGTAACTCATTTACTTATTTATTTACAATTATACTATGACTGACTACAAATAAGATAAACGTGAAAACAATCAACGAATAAAAATATAGCGATGAATAAAAACGAGATTCCATATTCTATAGCTCGAGTCGACATAAGACGAATGAACATTCGTCTCAATAATAAAGCTATATGGCCTATACATAAATAAGTAAATAGGTAAATCAATATATTCTTTTAAGCTCAAAGGTAAATTAAAATGCATATGATAAGAATAAGAATAAATATAGTAAGTAGTTTCTCGTGAGTCCTAATTAAGATTCTATACTTGGTCACTAGAAAGAATCACTTGGTTAAATATCCATTATTATTATATTCGATATCAGTTGAAGGATTGCATTTGCTCAATAATAGAAAAAAGTACATAGAAAAGTATGAGCATCTTTTTCTTCTTAATTCCCCATGAGGGAATGAATGAATGAGGGATAATTTAACTCGTTATGATTTATCAATGGAAGTGAATCTACCTAGTACACTCTTAAAAGTACTCGCGAGTGAAGAACTCTTAATAGAAAAATTAGGGCTTTTTGGACTTTTCACTTCCGGCTCCGTCCCGTGATGATGATGAGCGTCTAAACATTTTTGATAGCGAAGAACGCAAGCAGCTTCGATTGCCTTACAAAGTGCTCCCGAGCTTGGAGTCGAGTAGAAACAATGCGCTTCAAATTCATCTCGTCTAAAAGTAGAAGAGAGAATTAAAGAAAATGGAATTGATTAAATATGTATATATACTCTTCATGAAATGCATTAATAATAATAACAGTCAATAATAAATACATACTTACGCTGTATGAACAATTAAACCACACGTCGTCACATCTCGACCGATCCCCATGAAGCTTAGAAACCGAACTCGAACTTCAATGTTGATATCCCCAGAGTCAGATTTTATTTCCAAAACTGATGGAGCAACACTAACGGTGACTCTGCACACACATAATTAATACAAAATAACGTTGGTCCTCATCTCATGTTTGTTTGTTTGATTTGTTATTCAGTGTAATTACTTTTAACGCTATTTAAATATTTACATAAGTATAATAATTGTTATTTGCGATTCAACGTACGAAACTGGATGATTATTTTTCATGGAATCGATAGCTGCATTTAAAACGTCCATGCCAGTGGGTTTGTTGACTGCTTTCCCACCGAGATAGTAGGCTTTTATTACTTTACGAGGTTCATCCATAGGCGTTGGGAAATTGATTAGATTCACAGTTTGTTTCTTCATTGGTAAACTTGTCGGTCTCTTCATTTTCTTTTGACGCTCAATCATTATTTTCTTACACGCATCTCGAAGAGCAGACGCCAACGGACGAGCATTCATTTCCAATCTGCACATTTAGATGCATTCACAAAAATAAAGACATTCATATTGGGTATACAATATGAAATATATGAAGTATATAGAAAGAATGTGAAGTTTAGGTTTGGAGTCAGTTATGAACATGTATAGGCATCCACATCAACATCCATATTTACCTAAACACATGGCAGAGGAAAACTCTGGTAGCTTTTTCCCTTGCAACGTAAGCAAAATCCCGTGGATCATCCCTGCCGACACCCCAAACACGAATTGAATGAATCGGTTGCTCAGCTACCACTAAATTCTTGACTGTCTTTACACGTAAATTTGATTCATCTAATTCTAAATAAAGTTCTGAGCCGCCACCCCAAATTCTTCCAGCAACTTCCAAACTATTTATAAATATATTAAAATTAAAGTAAATTACAAGAGTCAATCAATAGCTTGAATAGGTAACTAAGTACAGTATATAAAACATGATGAGATATACCAAAGTACAGACAGATATTACTTACAATTAGAGTACAAGTACTTATTGTTAGTTTAGTACTTACCCAACAGCAACTTTAGTTCCCAAAGTAAGTTCAGAAATGACTCGTGATACAGCTCGTGATGATCGCTCTGGAGTTAGATCCTCTTCAGAAATGCTTAAACATCCTAAACTGACCCCTCCAAATTTTAAACAATTGGATTCTGGAATGGTGCTATGAATTATGCCCGTATCGAATCCTCCTCCTCCTCCTCCATTTCCGATCCCACTCAAACTGCTTCCTCCTCCTCCTCCACCTCCACCACTACTACTATTAAGACTAGAAGAATTATTTTCAGCTCGACTCTCATTAATAAATTCGGACCAGCTTTTTCGTTTCTCTATTTTGTTTGATGACTGGCTTGGATGACATGATAAATCGGTGTGTGTACTCGTGGATCTTCGAATGAATTGACTATCCAAACTTTTCCCTGGTATGAGAAGTGATGGTTTCGGGATTTCCCTTTGTATCGTCCCGGATTTGATGTGCCAGTAATATGCCCCCGTGCTATCCTCATGCCGTTCCCACCCCAACGGCAATTCCTCTACTTCCTCCTCCACCACATTGTTGTTGTTTACCTAGATATTATTATATAGATACGATATCGATATAAATATATACAACAATCATAACATTACATTCATTTCGTCCACACATACATATCAAAATATAGAGAATTAAATATCTCGATCGTGTAGGTTTATCTGAATATCTGAATATTATCTGACCTGATCATCGGGTGACAAGAAAACCGGCTCTGAATTTACGCCCATATTCGTAGGTGATAGTGAAGCATAGTAAAATCTCCGTGGTTGTTGATTACTGGAATCATAATTTGGATTGCTATAGCCCGTCTCCTCTCTTCCAGTCTAAAAACAAATAATTGTACAACATCAAATTATTAACACTATTACGTACAAAATATTAATGAAAGTCGATTGATTGTTCATTTATGTGTCGAAAAGTTTTTGTTTTGAATATATGTGGTAAACGAATTTATTATGTGGGAAAGCAAAAAGTGTCATATTTTCATGTTGTTTATTGTATAATGGAGTTTGAAATACCTCGGGAATAAATGTGTTGATATAGTTAGTTTAGAATGTAATTGTAATTAGCTTGGATTTGTGATAGAGTAAATGTAATGGAAGACGGACATGTCCATGACATGGGACAAAAATCAATATCGAACAAGGGATAGGGCGACTGCGTCCCCACAATTTTACTACATGTACCTACATTCGAGTAGAGTGTAACAAAACTATAATACAATATAGAGCGAGAGAGAGAATAATTTTTCCACATATCTCGACTTTGTAGGGATTATTTTACCTACTCGGATTTACTTTCAACAAGAATGATAACAAACAAAACGGATGATGATTAAAAGATATGTGAATGAAATGAAAGAAAAAGTACCTTTGGAAGCCAGGACATTTTGTCTTTATCCCAGTACATGATTTGACCCTCCTTGTCATTGTAAAGGTGATGAGTTCCGTCAAAGAAAATTTCCACCGATTCCGGAATCCACAATTTTTTTTCTTCGTCCCACTGATATTCATTTAAAGTCACAGGGCATTTATATGTGTAAAGTCCCTCTTTGTAACTACAATAAATCGGATTCCCTAATCCCAATTCTGTGGGCTTCTCATTTTTATCCTCCTTTTCCATTTTATACTACACTATCGTTTAATTATTCCCTAGAACACTTTTAATTTACAGCTCACACAACTCTGAACTCTCTTTCGCTTTCGCTCTTGCTTTGAATTTGTTCACAGATTCAAAGAGCAGTTCAAGTCTCTGCGGGAAATTCTCACACTCATATATCTGATATATGCTCATGCATATATGAGCATTCACAGTCACAGTCACTCATTCACAACCGCTTTCCCAAATCAAAACAAAAAGGCCACACAACACGAAAAACAGTCTCAAGCAATTTCACGAATAATAATTTCAGATTCAGTATTGTAATATAATTTGACATTCCTTCGTTATTTCATACAGTTTCCATCATCATCATCATCAGTCCAATCCCGACCGCAGTAAATCACTTTTAATCTATTGGCTTGAAAAATCATTATAAATAAAAAGGACATATTATTACAGTATAGTACAATTAGTACTTACACATCGTCATGAAATGAATTTCATGAATCATGATGAATAAAACATTTACAAGCTTTCATGCATTTTCAAGTGAAATGGAATGGAATGAAAGATGAATGGTTGCTGGTTTGTATATGCACATATAAATATGTAGATGAATGGTTTATTTGTGTATTTATTTGACCCAAGGCCACCAGCACGCGGCCAGCCAATCCCATATAATAACTAAAACAGTTTACAATTCTCCTAATTTTATGACGGCGATTTAATTTTGAACGGCATAACCAGGAATTAGAATTAAGGCAATTTATTTGCAGAAATCCTCCAAACACTTTTGGCAATTTTCTTTTATGGATATTACAACAAAATCAGTTGTAAATTTAAAGAGCAAAAAATGTAAGCCACGAAACAAAGCTTTCGTCTTTTGGTTCAGTGATTCTCAAGATTTGTCTGTAAATAACAACTCTCATCTCAGTAAATCAACGTTTAATAAACGCTTTATTGCAAAAAAAAAAGAACATTGCATTTATTTATAAGTTTCTAATGAGACTTTTTTGTACAAACTACAAAAAGCAAACGCGTAGGTGTAACTTAAACGAAAAATAATCAGGGAAACTGTAAAGAAATGGAAAGCAAAGGAAAGTTTTTATCAGTGACTAAATTATTTGGCACGATTAAAGGGTAGCAGTGGACACAGCGTTCAAATACTAAGCACTGGATTGGTTACTCGACCGGAAATTGCAATGTTTTGTGTGAATTCGTCCCAGATTATAAAAAAGAAGGGATGTTCCACATGAAATTCCAATGATGTGTCGGATGGCTTCAAGTCAAATCCTATATAAAACGCGCAGTCAAACGAGTTGAAAAACAGAATATACAAATTTTCATATATGCAACAAAAATTGTGGGTATATTTTGTTACATATTATTATTATTGTCTTATTGTGCATGGGTATAAGGATTTCACCATTCTTTGCCAGGGCTTCTGAATGATTTCGATGAATATGCACTTGCACGGTGTGAATCAATCCCGAAACGAATACATTCTCCGAATTTTCTTCAAGTCTCCCGAAATTAGCCGAATCCTTTTCAAAAACTGAACAAACACCCAACTGGAAAGACAATTCATGTGTTCGCGCTGTGATCTGATTGAATGTTTAATGATTAAACAAATAATGGATTTATTTATAGTGAAAATAATGATAATAAAGGAAATATGTGTGGTCAAACCGTCTTCATGGCCTCATTCATGTTGAGACATTGTTCAATTTGAAAGTAGGGCATCCAGAAATGTAACTTTCGTTTGCTTTCAAATTGTTTCAAAATGCGGGTGATGCTTTCGTAGTGACGAAGGCTGTGCTCCAACTGATCAAGTCCAACTTTTCCTTTGGGAAGGAAAACCAGCAGTGAAAATCGTCCTCCCTATATAAATAGGGATTAAAAATTCCCAGCATTAAAAATTGAAAAATTGCGTTCTTTTTATCCGAATGAATATTTTGAAGTACAAAATGCACGTAGATTTTGTTGGTGATTAATTCATCAATTAATTAATTCCGGGATGGATCATATGAACCTGATACGGAATGATGACAGCACGAGCATCAAGTTGAGGGAATACAGCGTATGGAAATTCCGTTTCTGCACACAACATTTTGAGGGAAACTCGCTGGGAATTACTGACATGGAAAAAGCAATCGTGTCGACTGTACAGGAACTCCATATCCAAATCTCCAGCAAACCTCAATGTGGACACAAATACAAGTCGCGTCAGAGCATCCCACTTTAATGCAGCTGTCAATTAAATTATGCTACATATTACTAATTATTCCGCAGCCTTATATGTTGTACACGGTGAGAAAATAATTACACACTATTACTATAGACTATAGGAGACGGGGATCCTCGTCGTTTTATACCTTGTAAACTGTTGGTATTAATCCCTTTGACACCACAACTATCCAACCAGACATTCAATTTCCGAAATGATCCACCCGATGCGGCAAAATCCAATCCAACTGCTTCCGTTTTGAAGACTGAAGCAAGCATTTGGGTATAATTCTCATCAATTCCATCTCCAGTCGAATGAAAAAGTCGTTGAGATGTCGCAAACGTTGCTGTTTGTTTATCATTTCCATTGTTATTGTTATTATTGTTGTTGTCGCTATTGTTATTTTTTACGTCCTATATATATGCATATAGACAAAGTCACAAATCTGCGAATCATCCTGAACTGAAAATAATCTTGAATAAATTCTACGCAGTTGAATTAATATTACCGAATGTAGAATGTGTAGCAGTTTTTCAAATTCGATTTTTAAGTCTTCTTCAACGACTCTAGTGGAATTCAGAACTTTGTCAAGTTCCGTTTTTGTGATCCCGTCTGCTCCGAATAGCATCGTCACCACACTCGCACACACCCGAATCGGAGCAAATGCATAATTTTCTGAATGACTGTACGAAAATGCCTATGCAAATCACATAATCACAATCAGGAAGTAACAAGAAAAATGTGGGACAAATCTAATGGGATGACATACATATAAATATAATAAGAATTTTTGTATTATATAATAAATACCTTCTGAAATTTCCATGTAAAAGTGCTGATTAAATCCGAAAGGACTTGACCATGCTCATACAACATGCCAGAAAAATCACCACTTGCACCCGATTGCATGGTTATTCCTTCTGTTTTGTTTACCTCACAACTTTATGAACAATCTTTTCTAATGTTTTCTAATTGTTTTCAATTTTAACTACAGCTATTCCAATCTTCATTAGATAATTAAGGAAACAACACAAACAAAATTCTGTACTATACTTGAAATAATTTAAGTGTCCACATCATTTCCTTATCGCACATATAAATAACCAAAAACTATATAAGCACTAAATAAATTCTTATTTACACAATTTCCATGAAATGAAGAAAATGCAAATGTCTTTGGATGAGGGAAATAAACAGTCGTTGTTATTGGTTATATTCTTTGTGAGAATTGGGATTCCAATAGTAAGCCTATAATAATATATAGCATATATGCTATATATTATTATAGCTACTAGGCTTACCTTTAGACTATAGGTAAATAGTCGGTACTCGACGACGAGGACGACGACGACTTATTTTACAAATTAACTGAAATATATACTCAAAGGAATTTGAGTCATTGCATATTTTTCATTTTATGATTATGAGTTTTTGGATTTGAATGGAATGGATAACAGTAATTATGCCTACCTATTTACTATTTACATCCCCTACAATTCATATATTTATATTACTGTTTTAAATGCCAAATTAAATGCTTATTTCGCTTTATAAAGAAACTTATATCTGTCCACGGCTATTCAAAAATCTAATTGTTCATGCTATGTAATTGCAATGGGTGAAGGAAGAGTACAGACTACAATACAGAGTATATATAGGTACAAAGGGGTTGGTTGGATATTCCATGTGTGTTCGTTCACAATTGAATAGAAATTTATTTGTATGTCTCCCATGCACGGGCATGGATGCGTATGTACACACACGTGGACCATATTTAAATTCCTATGTTAAATGTAATAATTAATTCACAACATTGGAAATCACATACATGGATTATTAAAGCATTGGACGGTTGTTCCATTTGAACGCACTCAAATGGATATATTTTGTCATACTTATATGTATACATAATATTAATAATCTATAAAATTCTGGAATACAAAACAAGGAAATCGACTTTCACTGGGTTAAAAAAAGCTATATGAAAAACAATTAGGATGGAGGAAAGGAGTCCATCCACCCGCATCATATCATATCCTCAAGTACATGTTTAAAGAAGTAGTAAAAATTGAGTATCAGTGAATGCGAATGTGCACAAGAATAGGATTGATTTGATTGCATGTGTACTATCTAACTGTATACACCGCCGTTGATGATTGTGGAATGATGTGATTTGTACAATACAGATTACAGATATTGAGATGATACTCATAAAATGATGCATCCTCCCTCGATCCTTATCGTTAGATTAGTTATCATTGTGCATGTAATTCGTGCCCCCCAAAGACATGAAAATGTGATCGGCAAACGCATTCGGCACCAAATCAATTGCTACAGGTTGAACGATATTCCCTTGAGAATCCAACTGCCGAGTTTCCGTCGAGTTTTCCGGATGTTCCTGATGTTGCGCATGTTGTTGTGGTTGATGCTCATGATAGAAATCATCCGAAGTACTGTGAACTTGTTTGACGTGACTCTCCGCTTTTGCAAAACTATTAAACGTCATATTACACGCCCCACTGCCACACTGCATCAATCCTTCAAATTTACACAACCAAACAAAAATTTAAGGCTCAACTCGGTGAATTGTGTACAGAAAAAACAACGAAGCAGAATGGAATGATTAAAATGATTTATATTTATATTTACCATGTGAAATCTGAGTAGAACTGACACCGACGGGCTCAGCATGAAAATTCATTGAACTTTGACTTTGGCTGTTACTTGAATTCTCATCCAAAATCAAATCCGAGTCTAGATTTCCTTCATGACGAGGTTTTTCAATGGGATTCTGAGATGAAGGAGTTGCATAATCTAAATGCTCCATAAAATTCTCGGGCATTGGTGCTCCTATATGATTAATTAATTGCACATTTAATTTTAGTTAGTTGGATGACTAGAGAAAGTATACAAAAGTTAATGATGGTGATGGTGATAGAAATGGTGATTTCAATAATCAGGAAATTTCCATACCTTGTCGATGAGCTTTTATGATGTGCTCAGCAAAAACGTCTTGTTCTGCAAATTCCTGGGAGCAAAGTGGACATCGGAACTTGACCTTTTTCACATGACACCGAAGAACGTGCAAATGAAGATCTTGCAAATATTGAAAACTCTTGGAAACGTTCACATTTTTACAATGTAAACACGGATAGGGAAATATTTCGGATCGATTTTGATTCTGATTCTGATGATACGTCGGATTCTGACTGAGATCATTCACATAATTCTGATCATCCGAGTTTTGCGATGAAGTGGAAGATGTTGCACTATTTTCAACAATCCTATTCGATTTCTCCTGCTTCTTTTGTTGCTGCTTCTGCTGCTTTTGTTGTTGTATCCCAGATGAATCCAACGAGTTTTTATCTCGGAGTCTCGGTGGTTGATTTGTTCGTTTAGAAATGGCAGCTGATGATTTTAAGAGATCATTAACCGTTTTCGCTTTGGATCGCTTTTCCCTGTCTCCTCCGCCGCCGCCTCCTCCTCTTCCGGTGTCTTGTGATGAGTTGGGATCTGTGGGCGAGTGACTCGGGAGAGCAGCAAAATTGGAATTCAATCCACGAGTCATATTTTGTATAGATTCCAAATTCCCGTTCGAAGTCTGCTTCCCCATAGATTGTTGTTGTTGTTGCTGTGGATCCCCACTCCCATCGTTTCGCAATTCCAATTCGACTCTTGAAGAGTCAGATTCAACAATCAAAGGCGTTCGTAAAACTTCAGGCAAGTGTTGAGCCACAATGTGCTGACGGCAATAGCGAAGAGTGTGAAAAAAACGGCTGCAGACTTTACAACTAAAACGGAGTTTTGGCTCAGTTGTCGGCGTTAATACCTTTTCTTTTTCTGAAGCTAAAATTCCAGTACGAAGTAGAATATATAAATTAAAATGAATGGACAGAGCATTACATTGTATTAATTAATTAATGTTTATTCTTGTCAACTCATAATGAAATATGTGGAAAATACCTGTGGAATTATCGCCGCCGAGTGTCACGTGAATCCGGGATCTCAAGTCATTTTCACAATCGGCCACGGATTTTTCATTTCCTTCTCCATCCCGGACAATGACGGCGGAAATTAAGGGATCTGTCTCTTGATCCTCTGGTCGGCTCTCATCATGTGCAACTACATTTTGAACTTTGCATTCATATTCATTTATTCACCAAGTCTAAAGCTATAGTCTACACAAATGTTGGTTGTTTAAATCGAATCGTGCTATTGATTTTATACCTGTTAATTTGAGAGTGCGTGAATGATGTTTCGTCCCTGTATTGTTTTTTATTGGGCAAGTAGAAGTTTCTACTGCTGTTGTTGTTGTTGTTGCTGATGCTGTTGTTGTGGAATTGGCTGTGATTTGTGGATTCCCCACGGTTTGAGTTCCCCAATTCCATTTGCATGCCTTTTCATGACGATTGATATACTTTTTTGAGAACTGCTTCCGACAATATTGACAGGGGACGGTCGGGGACATGCCTTTTGTTTTCTTGCTTTTAGATTTGGAATGATGTGATCGCATGTGTTGGTCCACCAGATCCAGGTTCATAAACAATTGCTTACAATGTTTACATCGAAACGTGGGCTGGAATTCTACAATCAATCAATCCATCCATCCATTCAAATTATTTATCAAGATGATTCTGATGATAGAAGGAATAGAATAAACATATTCTCTATGTATTCAAAAAATGATTGAATGATAAAATATTGAAAAGTGATTAACCTGAATCGACGGAGGAGTTGTTCCCCATTTCCGATTTGATACGATTCATGATGACGCTTCGAGTTGTTCTGGAGCTGGAGGAATCGCCTTCTCCTTCATCTTCACCTCTCGTCGTCGTCTCATAGCAACCACTACCAGAGTTATGTTCAATTTCTGGGGATGAGGATGGATTGCCAATGACGGGTGAGACTGGATTGGATTCATGATAATCATAAATGTCCAGTGGACGAGGGATTTGCTCTTGTTCTTCATCCCCAATGGACAGGGAAAAATCCACTGGAGAAAAATTCCCTCCTGGATCAAGTGGATCCGTATTTTTTGCCTGTTGATCATCAAGTCGAGTCCCATCACCACCAGTAAAAAATGGATGATTCATTTCCATTTCTTCTGCTTCCTCCATCCCTTCAATGTCCATATTATTATGATTGGTTGCATTAAAATTTTGACTATGCATTTCCGAATCGATGAATACTTTATCACTCTTATTGTTGCTGTTGCTATGATTTCGAAATGAAAATGGTGGGAGTCGAATCGTTTCCGGTTGCTTTAAACTTTGACATAATAACGGTGATTGCTGCTGTGACATGGACAAAAATCTTGAAGAATTATTTGCAACTTCCTCGAGGACTTGATCCACTTCCGATTCATTCGTCGTTATATTCGAATTGGAATTTAAATGTGAGGATGGGAATTCATCAGATTTATCTCCATAGTCCATTGTCACCCTGTCTTTTTCCGTCAACACGGACTGACCATCATAATCTGTCATCAACAGGGAACAAACAAACTTTCAATGCATCCTTATTGACAGTAAATATAGAAAATTTGCATTAATTTCGCATTTACTATCATACATTATGTCATTTTTATTACCAAATTTTTGAATGAGCCAAAATTCCAGGATGTCACACCATTTATCTCGTTCCTGGAATTTCTTCTCAAGTTGTGAAACAGCACCCTCCAGTTGGATCAACTTTTCCATTATTTGCAATGCACTCATGTCCACGTTCACCTCTAATAATAATAATAATAATAATAATTCCCTGTTCTCACGCACACACGTATGTAAATATTATTCTAATCACTCATAAATCTTATCACTGCTATGCACTATATTTCATTGTATTATTAGCAATAATTCATTACTTTTTGGTTAGTTGATTGATGGACGGCTGGACGGATGGACAGACTAAAATATAACACTGTTACATGATCATTGGATGAGGGTTTATTTATTTTAGAATGTTCTATCGAGTCCAGAACGAACGAGCAAGGGTCACTCTTTTCTCTCTCTATTTTGATGTGAAATGTGGTGTATACCGAATTCCATCAAATGACTGGAACTGCTACTCGAATCGGACGGAATATAAATTCATGGATATAACGAAAACACAACAGTCTCACATGTATATAAATAACTTCTCATTAATTGTCAGTGTTTAATTATTCAGAAGCAGTTGATGGAAATATTTGAGAACCCACACAGACTAATGACTAATGACTAATGACTAATTAAACTAACGTGATTAAAAATAACTTAAATATGAAGGATTAAAAGCTACAAAGAATAAAATTAGCCGCACGAGGAGGAGCAGATCCAGTGAGAGATTCGAGCGGTGAATTGAATGAGATTTCGTGTGCTCAGCTCAACTTTCTTCTATTGATAACTTTGCCGCCCCCAGCTTTCTCTCAAGGTAAATTCATTTTGCCATTTATTTATTACTTCTATACAGTGTGGCCAGTTTATTTAGGGACAGTTTCTTATGACAAAATTTACCGATGGTTGTTTTACATGTGCGTACATATTAAGTTTACTATGTATTCACATATAAAACAATTTGTTTCACATGTGGATACATACTAAACTTAGTATGTACTCACATGTAAAACAACCATCGGTAAATTTTGTCATAAGAAACTGTCCCTCAATAAATTGGCCACACTGTATACGACGATGTACCTATATATTTTCTATTGTATGAATGAAATGAGTATAGATAAGTAATAGTATAATACACGTGTCTTGTCTTGTGTTGGAAAATAATCCGAGAAAAACCGTCAAATGGTCAAATTGAAGAGAAAGGAATGAAATTTTACGCAAACTGAACCGGATTAAATTGTCAATAGTTTATGTACACACCTACACAGGAAAATGAAGGGCAGATAAAAAGGAAAAAACAAATGTACATACAACATATGTACGTGATGTTGTGTTTGTATGTTTCGGTATACGAATATTACGAGTGTATGGAATGGAGCGTGTAGTCAATTAAAAATTGGGTCAATCGATATGGTATCAATAGGGAATATTGAAAACTGTCGCATTCAGTTTTCAAAGTTTCAATGCAAACAAGGCTTATGTAAATGTAAATGTATTAGCTAATGGCGGAGGCATATAAAATGTTTAATAATTCAGAGCGTCTTGTCCATTTAATTAGTTTTTCTTGTCAATATGGGCCGAGAGGGAAAACAAAAGTATATATATTATTGTGTGACATGAATGTCAATTCTATTCCAAACATTTTGGAATACAGAGTATACATACACATTTAACTCCAGCCCATATATATATATAGATATATCTATAGACATTCCCTTAAAATTCCATGCAACACCACTAAAAAGCTACTTAATTATTCATGCATAAGAAACTTTTAGCTGACCGACGCACTTGACGATCGACGACGAAACCCGAGAAATGGACATTAAATATTCTAATGGAGCTCGATATACAACGGCTTGGAAAGCGTAGCGTAGCAGGAAATAAATCAATAAATGAGGAACCAATACTCAATACTCGATTCCAACTGTTCCATTATTAGTATACACGAACGATGAATCATCATTCATCATCCATTACTATATATTACTATATATATCTTGAACCATCAAAATTGGCAATATAATAAATACATGATTGTTCAAGATGCTTAAGTGGTCTAAACAGATAAGAATATTCTTCAACTACCTATTTACTATAGTACATACTTACATGCGTCTAATAATTCTTTTTTGTATACATGGATGTAAATTAAATTAATTTACAATACAAAGGAAGTGTAACATCGTAGTTTATTATTCTTATCAGGAAGGAATAATACGAACGACGAGTTAAGAAATCTCTAAGGTATCTAGCAATTTCTTCCTTTCATTTTTTTGAAACTGCGTCAATATTCCAATTTCATTCTTTAGGTTTTGATTCTTCGTAAGTCTCAGAATAATCTCTTTATGACTCTGTTTAAGGCAATGTAGGTTTATCGTATTCCGATTATCCGTCTCGTGTTTCTTGAGCTGACCCTCTTCACTTTCAAGGGGTCCCTAAACGGAAATGCAAAAACACAAACATCATTATGAGACATGAACTTGGATACATGTAAACAACGTAATATAAATTTTAAATGAATAATATCGGTAGGTACTAAAAAATTCATATTTTACCTACCCAATATTTCCTTGGATAACCAAATTCAGGTACATATTTGAAACACAATCGGCATCGATATCTATAACCACAAAACATTTAAATGCCATTACTATTTAATTTGAGAATAGGTTTGTGCATATCACCAATTATCTTTTGTGGTTCTTCTTACCGAGAGAGAGCTGGATTTTCTGTATTTGGCAAATATTCGAACCATTGACGAATGTCATCACGTTTTATAAACATTGTATACGGCATCATACCCTTTTGACTCTTTTTCATCATCCAAATCCATAGAAGATTAAAATGATCCGGGTTCCCCGTCTTCATTTTCTCAACTGTGAAATACAAAGAAAGTTGTAATTAATAATTTATATTTATACAGACAAACCTTCAATGAAATTATTATTATCCCCTCAAATTATCATGTAAATATTATGTGAAGGCAGATATTTAATGGTGTACAATAACCATACTTTGCTCTTCAAAAGCTGACAGCTTTGCTTTAGTTTTGTCATGTCTCTGTCCAGAGCTTGATTCGGAATCCTCATGTTCATCTTCTTGTGGGCTACTGGCTAGTCTCGGGTCACCGAATGGAGCATACTTGATATCAATATCATTATCCGGATCATGTACAATTTGAACTACTCTCCCCGTTTTGGTGGTGACAGTCCTTATCCTCTCTCCTCGTCCTTGATTGTCCTTTTTATTTCCCTCTTCATCACTCGAGGAGCCCAAATCCACTATCTCTTGTTTAATGGACACTGGGGTTGACAATGAAATCACAGTCGCTTCTGATGCTTTCTTTGCAGAGCCCGTCCTTTCCGTTTCCTTCTCAAGTAATTTCCTCTTTTTTGCCGGTGGTGTTTGGACTAGTTTCCCTTTATTTGATGAACCACTACCATTGTTGGCTTCAGTCTGCTGTGGAAGCATTTGAATTTCTTTCTCTTTCTTTTCTTCTTCTCCTTCATCATCCTCATCAGACGAGTCCACCGAGTCCTTTTCACTGTTCATTTTAATTCGCAGCTGGACATCAAAACCTATAAAGCAAAAAAACAACACATACGAAATGAGTCATGATTATAATTTTCGTTGGGGGTTGTAAATGGTAAATGTAATATATGAAATATAGTTAAAATATAGTATTGCTATCAATTGTGTATTATAATGACTTCAATAATTAGCTCACTGTGTCAGGGAAATCCAAAATTCTTACCAAATTTGTGCAAAATCCATTCTCCCACGAATTTTAACCACAATTTCTGTTTCTTTGACTGCGCTTTATACCTTGTCAATTGTTTTTCTAGGATGGCAAATCTTTTATTACAATCACAGTTGCAGTTACAATTCCTGCTGTCATGTTCCTTTCGTGATGTAGAAAATGACTCAAAATCTGACATGGCCTATTTACTATTCCTCTTTTAAGTAGCTATGAAAATATGTCAAGTTATGTCGTCAACTTGATATTACAATACTCAGGTAATTGACAGGTAATTGAGAGTCGGTTTTTTAGAGTATTCCATGTAAAAATATCACAATTCACAATTCACAATTCTTCAATTCTCAAATTCTCAAGACGTTTCACAAGAGTTTGAAATGTGTTTTGCCGCGCGAGTAAAGCGTCCACCGTTACCCCAGTCAAAAATCAAAAGGAAAATCAACGACAGTAACGACACAGATATGTTTTAAATGAATTCATTTAATCATGAATGACCGCAGAAAGAGACAGTTGACAGAGTGGATCGAGAGAGATATATAAAATTGGGTATGGGAGATGGTTTTATTTGTATAAAGGACCATTGGAAATGGGGACAAGTTGGGATGGATTCAGTTGTCGTTGGGAGAGATAATAATGTTTTTTGATGTGATCCATGTTCACGGAATGACGAATGTTTTTCATTTTAAAAATCCGTTTCATCCATTTTGATAGACTTGGAAATTCCTGGACGGAGATGAGATTGCATTTAAAATGAAGATAATAGACGGGATCAAAGCGGATGATTGTGGGGAACAAACGAATATCCGTCTCTGTAATGGAATCCCCACACATAAATTTACTATTTTTCAGAATCTCTTCCACTTGTAGCAAACACTTGGCCACCAATCTCGCTTTCTTCTCATAGAGACTTTGTGAATTGGCAAAACCGGCATCATAAACGCCATGATTCAGTCCTTGATTGATGATTTCATTCCATTCCTCAATTTTCCCTGCCAATTCATCTGGACAGAGATTCACATGCGGGTTCTTTGAGAAATCTTGAAAGTTGGAATTGAATATCCTCACAATCTCTGCACTATCATTATTCACGATCCTCCGAGTTTTCTTGTCAAAGAGGACGGGCGCGGTGTATCTTCCTCTGTAGCCTCGATCCGCCAACTCATAGACTTGCCGCAGGGTTTGACAATGATTTACATGATCCGGAATACATCCGGGCACCCTCTCACCATCCGATGCAAACACCCAGCCTTTATCCCCCAAATAATAGTGAACGACCGAGAGACTGATCACATCCTCCAATCCCTTCAAACTTCGAGCTAGCAGCGTTCGATGTGCCCACGGACATGCAAAACTTACGTACAAGTGATAACGATCCCTTTCTGGAGGGAAATCACTTTTTTTATGGATGTTGTCGTGAAAGGATTCCCTTCGAATGGACACTCTCGCCTGCTGATTCCACGTCATCCCCCTTCTCCTCCTCCTCCTCCCCGTCCTCCTCCTCTCCCCTCCAATTTTCAATTTATCAACGCACTGGACAATTTAGAGTGAGAATTCCCTGATGATTGATGGTCTATGCCTACATATGTCAAAGGTCAAGCTTATATGACATCATGTTGTCCTCCTTCCGGCCGGGGCGGTCCACTCTCCATACAAAATCACAATTTGTTTCTTCGCTTGTGTCGTGTTGCGGTTGTGTGTTTCCATGGTATCCGTCCTGAAGTTAAAGGGATAAGGCTTTAGGATTTCTCATGTGAAGACGTTTAAAGGTCAGGGGTCAGGATTTCACTCTGCTCTGCATCTGCCATGTTGTATATGATTCGATTTGTATAGGAAATGAATGAATATGGATAATGCGATTAATTTGCTAGTAAATACTAAATACGAAAGCAGAGAATGTGATAAAGGTTATCCGTTTGTTAGTGATAGCAAACTGCGTGTGTATAGGTTTCTAGTTTGTAAGTATATATTTATGATGTAATACACATTTAAATATTTATGGACATTAAACAACGACAGATATGTGAGCAAAATAAAGCACATGATATATATTATATACGTACGATATTCAATTGGACTACCACGACAAAATTATGACAATTAATGAAGTTCATTTGGCATTGCTATATTATTATTATTATTATTATGTACATACTTCTAAGCAAATTCTGCATTTTGCTTAGTCTGTGTGGCACAAACTTTTAAATATACAAAAACTGTCATTTAAAAGGATCGAATTTTGAATCCTCAAGTCTATTTCTTTTCTAGGCTGAATTCCCATATTAAAAATAATATCACAGACATTCAATGGGGATTTGGAAAATATTAAAGTGGGCGATGGCCATTAACATTCTGAGCCTGTTTAATGATGAATATTTTGTGGGCGTGCATAATAATAATTCCGTGTGGGCCACACTCCTCCAAAATAACACAAGTCCAGTGAATTTCAACACGTTACAACAAGTTCAACTCGTGAGTTTATCAGTTTTCTCATTTCCATAACGTGTAATTCTCCATTGTATTCCCTCACAATTTAAGAGTTGCCTGTGTACTTAAATATCAAGTAAACGAAACTGCATGTATTTAAGAAAGAAAAGGAAAGATTGTTGATTATTTCATCAGATTTTTAGGCACGGATTGAGAAGCCCAGAGAGACCTTATCCCGGTGACCCGTACGCAAATGAATCCTTTTGGCCTGCCGGCTTTGGAAGTTTGACCAACGTACAGCAGCCTATATAAATATTCACGTTCTCATTATTCCGCATTATACCTGTACATTTTAAACGGCTGCATGGATTTTCAACCCCATTTTGTGAATAATGTGGGGGATCTTGTATTTTGTCATGTGTAATTTGGATAGGATGGGAAGAGACAACAGTATGAATTGGGTCAGTACATTGGACAACGGTACGGTGCTCTTTTGGAGAATGGCTACTCTTCTCGGGATGTTCAAGTCATTTCTTCGGATTCGGATCGATGTGTGACGAGTGCCTTGTCCAACTTGGCGGGTCTCTTCCCACCGTCCACCCATCGCGGAGAGGATTGGAATGGAGAATTGAAGGGATGGCAACCCATCCCCGTCTACACCCTCCCCCGCAACATGGACAAGGTCACCACACACACACACACACATACACACACATTTAGTAATCAAGGATAATTTGATTTAAACATATTTATGTCCTGTACACAGATAATCAGAGCAAGTGCACAATGTCCAGGATTCGATAAATTATGGAATGATTTACTCCGGACGAGCCCCGTAGTGAAAGAATTCAATGAAAGGAATGCGGAATTGTACAGATTCATTGAGGAACATACGGGCGAAAGCTATGAATATCCCATCAATCTCACCACTTTCTACGAAGCCCTCATCATCCAAGTATAGTACAGATATACTTACAATCAGTATACAGTCACAGTCACACCTCATATCCCAAATCCCAATAATAATAATAATAATAATTATTATTATTATTAGTACATTTGTGGGTTTATTTGAACATATATGTAGGAAGCTCACAATTTCACTTTGCCCGAATGGACGAAGGCTGTCTACCCCAATGAGAAATCCTCAAATTTGTTGGCGTTTGCATTGGGTTTGGTGGTGCGGACGGAGGAGATGAAGCGTCTACGTGGGGGACCTTTACTCGACGAGATCCTCACAAATATTCAGAACATGATTGATGAGAAGAAAAATCGGAAAAAGTTGATAATGTTTAGTGGCCATGATATCACTCTCGTCCGAATCATGGACACCCTCAACATTTTCAAGCCGCATCTACCCGACTTTAATTCCCTCTTGTCCATCGAATTCCACAAAGGCAAACTGACGAAGAGTAGCACAACAACAAACACAAACGACGAGGATGAGAATGAGGAAAGTAGTTTGTATATTGAGATCTTCTATCGATACGGCACGTCGGATATTGTTCAAATGGATATCACGGGATGTCCAACTCCGTGTCATCTCCACCATTTCAAGGCATTGTTCAAATCCAGAATCCCCACCCCACAACAATGGGAAAATGAATGTTTCCCCTCTCATCGAAAAACCAAAAAATCTTATCCAAGTCCTTTCGGATTTTGGAATACTTTTTATGATGGTAATTTTATCAAAATTACAAAAATTACCATATACAAATGACATTTAACATGAGATATTCGATTTATTTACTCATTTTAATTCATTTTTTTTGTCTCGTTCCGCAGTTTTCCGATGGTTTGTATGAAATTCAACGTTTATACAAAATGACAACTTGACAAATGATGAAAAACATATTATGTATAAAATTAAAATAAAGGCACTTTTTCACGAGACGAGGAAACGAGAAATATAGGGGAAATTGTTCTCTCTTGTCGACATTTTCACTGTAATTTATTTTGTAAATTTTGTCATGATGTTTTATAAAAGGGATGATTCTGATTGGTTGGTGGATGATCCCATGATCCCATAATTAAGTGTTTTATATTTAATCTTCTTTGAGGTCCTCTCTGACTATCCATTTCCTCGTCCATTTGAATGTATAGATCGCCAAAAGTGTCCCGAGAATGGACGAGAGCCAGTAAACACCAAAATGCTCGACGACGGTGGATCCTTTCGTATGAAATTGCATGATACTGGCGAGGGTGGGGTCGTAATACCCTCCCGCCAACTCAAACCCTATATATACATAAACCCCATCAATTATGATTCACTTAATTTAATTAATTGAGAATAAAAATGAATGGGGAGTTAATGAAATGTGAGGAGGAGATTCCACATGCCCACTCACCCATCACACATGCCCAATCAATGACAGCGCAAGTCAAAATGGAATTGAGGAAACTTCCACGGAGCCAGGCAAACAGGAAACTGCTACTGAATTCACAGATGAATGTATAGCCAAACTCGGAAATCCCACCCAAAAACGGATCCACCTTGGAAATTCATCCAGAGTTTCATCATATCATACATAAATGTGATAAATATATGTACTAATGTACATATACATTAATTGTAAATGAATTTAATAATGGTTGGTTGGGTATGGATTCTATGGATGCGGAAGATTTACCTGGAGGCTCGTGATCCATTCACCATGGATTTTGGACCCACGAAGTAAATGATTGTCGTACAAGGACCAAAGGGGTCGAATATAAAGTGGATAGACGAGCAATCCCGTCCCCATTTCCAGCATCACATGACAAAGGATTTGACCCGCCGTCGTTTTACTCTCAAAATAGTTTGCCAAGTGATAAGTGACGGTGGACTTGGTGGGTTCCCAATGGAGGGAATACCACATGAGAGCCATGAAGAATATTACAATGCAATAGGAAAGGCCATACGCCCCCAATATTATTTTTAATTCATAGCACGTGGCAACTTTCTCAAATGTGGCCACAACCTCGGCCCCATAAATCCGTTCTCTCGTTCCAGGAATCGGCCATCTTCTTCGAATCAAGTACAGAAGAATTTCACTCACTATATATATATATATTATATATATATACGTACGTACATGTTCACGTTCACAGCCAGTACAAAAGTTTCACATTTAATACACATATTTATATCGTTTTCAACATCCTCGTTTGCAATCCGATTTGAAATAGTTTTTATTTTTAATACTGTCTATATAGTCTAGTCCAAAACTCACAAGTCCAAGTCGTGGCCAAGATGAGAACTGAAAACCAAAACTGCGGATCGTATGAAAATGTTTCTGCCGCCATTTAACTGTATTTATTTTATTCCTCAACTTCCGGTCTACATGCAAAGCATATGGAAAATGGAAAACGGAAATCCCTGCTCCAGCTTTCCTTTTCTTTGCTTTTATCGGCCAAATTTATGTAATTAAATCTTTTAATTCTCTATAATTTCTTTTAAATTCTCTAATGTCTGATTACAATTTATTTAGTAAATAAATACAGGCTAATATAATCTTAGAGTATATATAACATATACTCTAAGATTATAATTATGGGACATTTGATTTTAAATTCAAATAACCTCTTTTTCCCCAACTTCGAAATTCTTTGGACCCACCCCGATAATTTAATGGCACTGTGGCGTCCGTTGAAAAATTGTCAAAATGTGTCCATGCATCGTGGCATGGTAACAGAATGAATTTTTTAATTGTTAAATGGAATGGAGAATTCTGAAATTTGTGATTTAGAATTGCATGAGGACGATGATGTAGGTGGTGACGACGGATCCGATGGTTAAAATGCTTTGCCGTTGAACAATGTAGAATCCGCCGACGGAGATGCCAAACGGTTGACAGCCTTGAAGTTTTTCCCGGCAAATGAGGGCATCCCATACATTGGCCCCATTCTTCCGTTGACGAGCCATTAAATCCGGCATGGCTCCTTCCCACGATCCTATAAATTCCTGACTCTTTGTGAAAATCCGTCCGGCTCGTGTTTTGATCAAATAAATTCGAAACAAGAAGAAGACGGAATTGCCCCAAAATGCGACCGTGTCCAATAAATCAAGGGAATTGAATTGTTTGAGAGGGGAATATGATAGGAAACAGAGCATGAGGATAATACATACTTGATGCCAAAACATTGTCGTCGAGAACACGGCATTGAATTCATTCACAATCCCATTCAATCTTTGGAAATTCCCAATCGCACAGTCAAATCGTTCATAAAGATCCTCCAGATCTTCTATTGTTTTGACTTCTTTGGACTCTGGTTGCGGTTGCGGTTGGGGCATCACTCGCAATATTTTGTCGTCATCATATGCAGATGCAGGACGGAGTTTCATTTGAAGATTTGGGCTGGAATAAGACGACAGCAGAACATTTAGAAAATGGAATTTGGTTGTATGATGCTGATGCTGTAGAAGTGACGACGGAGGAGGAGACTTCTTGTCATATGGATGATGATGATGAGGATTTGTCGACGAGAGCTGCTGGAGGATGGAGGAGATGCTGGACGAAAAATTAATTGAAAGGATTTCCAAGAAACTCGCCGTGCCCCAAATGAAAATGCCAACCGATTGTAGCTGACTCAAAACGGAGATGATTTTCCATGTTAAATTGTCAATGTTGGGATCGGGGACGAAGACGGAATAGAAATACATTTGAGATCTCGGATGGAATAGAAAGTGTGAGGTGACGCCGAGTGTAGAGAAAATGGCCATGAAGGAGAAAACACGAATGAGCCATCGCAAGTCCTTGGTTTGTTCCTCCTGGAAAGTTCGAAGAGCTCCAGCTGATTGCGAGTACGGCCAACTTTTAAAAATGTCCAATTCCAAACTCTTCCAATTGTTAAAGAAATGACAGAATTGGGGGCCGTTGCGGGAAATGGTGGAAAAGACGAAGATGGGACTGACGATGGCAACAAACCAACAACCTTGTGGTACCAAATAACTCACGTCCAATCGTAACAAGTAAATGGACTCGATGAATCGATAGGATTGGAATAGCAAATAGCAGAGATAGGCCATGACATTTAATTTGTACAACCATGTGAATAGACTGGCATGGGAAATGGACACTCGAGGTAGGATTTTATTTTGATTCTCTTCCCCCGTCCTATTTCTCTCCTCTCCTCCATTTTCAATGTCTCCTCGCATCTCAGCATTATCAGAATATTTCAACGGTACAATCCCGATCCATTTAAAAAATATGAACAACTTGAAAATCAAATCCATTTTTTGTTACCAGTGGGCCGAGTTGAGTTCCGTATCGTGCATATGTACAGATATATTTATATCCTTTTCACACACACCCAAACACTCTTGAAACTGTCAGAGTTGGATTTTCTCACGTCTTCACTTGCTTTGTTTTGCTTTCACTTTCAACACTTTCACTTGCTATTGCATTTTGTGAGTGTGATGAATTAAATTGTAGAGAGAACGTTGAAGCTGGTGACGGATGGCAGGTGCATGGAGGAGTGAAATTTCAATCAATTCTCCGCCGAGCTCGACAATTAACTAATTAAATCTTGGCCTTTGTCCAAAACAAAACTCCAAACTGTGAAGAGTCGCTGTAAAATTTGAATGAATTTGTGGTGGTTGGGGAGGTTAACCTCTTGCGTACGGCATTAAAATGCCCCGTAATAAGTATATGAATGTGTTTCTATGGAAATTCTCATTCCGGGGCATTACACCTAAAGGTGTAATCCGTACGCAAGAGGTTAAAAGTGTGTGAATTGATGATTTGTAGTAAAGTAGTAAATGTGTTTTTCATTATCATTCTACAAATATTTGCACATGGCCTTTCATGTCATTCCCCAATTATTTCCCTGTCTTGACTGTGGGCACATTAATATTAATGGATATTGACCTTCTTAGTGAATGTGACTGCATTCATTCGTCATTAATCTTCCCATAAAACAAATACACGTGGCTTTCCTAATGAGATTTATCTTGACTGTCCAGAGTTTTTATGCGTTGTGGTGCGTGACGGGGGAAGAAATGAATAAATAAATGAATACATAAATGAATAAATGAGTGGGATTGTAATCAACCGAATCATCATCAACAGATGTTTGTCTTTATTAGATCTCGCGTGTAAATATTGAAATGATATCTCAAGTTGTAAGAAAGAGACTGGACACATTGTACATTATTGAACATGTACAACAATTACGACTAACACGACTTGAACAATGAACATGCATGAACAATTACTTTACATATTATATTATACATATGGACGAACGATCATCTTTGTGTATCGTCATAATAAGCTCTGTTTGTTTTTGACTACTTTACAATAGAATAAGAATGATTGATAATAATAATAATAGTTTGACATGTCTGGAGGAACTCAATGGAAGGAAGTTTCATTTCTGCTCTTTCTCTAGTAATTCTGCTGACTGTTTGTTTGTTTGCCTGTCTGTCTGTTTGTCTGTCTTCACTCTGTGATGATCAAGTAAATCATTAAATAATTAAACAATAATATTTAACATAGGTAAAAGCAATTGTAGGATTCGAAGATTAATTATATTTCTCCGAGGATTTCAGTTTTTTTATTTGTTTTTTGTTTGTGTCTTGTTGTTTGCTGTTGTTGTTGTGTTGGTTGTTGTTGGTTGTGGTTGCTGTTGTTGTTGTTGTTGTTTTTGTTGTTGTGACGAGTAAACTGTGCGAGTTTAGGCAGCTTCTCCTTCGCCTTCTTCCTCAGCGGAGGCAGTCAACATTTGGATCAGTTTACCGGTATCGATTTTACCAGCACCATCGATGGTCATTTGCTCATAGGCATCGTCAACTTCATCAGCTGAGAACTTCTCGCCCCAGGTCATCAAGGCATGTCGGAGTCTGTTAATTTGTTTCAATCACACAATCAATCAATCAATCACACATTCCATTACATTACTATTGATCCATAACTTTTGTTATGGATTTGATTGTCCAATATTTATTTATGTAAGGAAATAATTCTGCGTACTTTTCGCCGTCGATTCGACCGCTCTCATCGAAGGATTTGAAAGCGTTGACGACGACATCATCATCATCGGCGGATCCGGACATTCGGTTGGCGAACAAGGTGAGGAGCATGGTGAAATTGATGGGGCCAGAAGCTTCCTTCAGCATATCGTCCATCTCCTTGTCATTGGCCATTCGACCTACAGCATCAAAAGTTGCTCTCAGATCGTTCTTGGTAATGACTCCATCCTTGTCAGCATCCATCATGGAGAAAGCCTATTCCATTTATTCAATATATATTCCATAGTCAGTAGTCAATATTCAATATTCCATCCCACATTCACACTCTTTCCATATAATATAATTTGTACCAAACCAATTTTAAAGGGTTGGAAATTGTTATTGTTATTGTTTGTGGTGTTCATTTTTGACTTGGATTTACCTCCTTGAATTCAGCGATTTGTTTCTGTGAGAACATGGAGAAGACATTGCTGCCGGATCCTGTATAAAATTACGCAATTTCCATGTTTAAATTGTACATGCCATAATTTACGCGTCCATTTAGTATGTCTATATATTATTATTATTATGGAGTAGGTACAAAAGGATTTCAAAGTGACTCAAAACTAACGTTTGGCTTTCTTGGATTCGCGAGTGCTGGCTCGCTTTGGTGCTTCTTCTGCGGCTGCTGGAGCTGGTGCATCTCCGCCCTCCTCCTCCTTCTTCTTCTTGGTCTTCTTCACTTTCTTATCATCAGCCTGCAATACACCAATACACCAATTAACAATCCAATCCAATTCATTCCCATCTTTTACTCACTTTTCCCATCTCAATTTCACCACATACATTTTATTACTTTAGCAGTTTATTAGTCATCTTTAACATTTCCTTATGTGTCTTATGTATTTTCACGCACTGCATTTTCACAACTCGTTTCTTAAATGTAATAGATTTTGCATTTCCTTTGCGTGTTCAGAAAAAAGGGAAGGGAAAATGGTAAAGAACAGCTTTCAAATCCGAAATTTGTTGTGCACAAACGGAGAGAGACGAGAGAAAAGGAGAGAGAGTGAGAGAGAGAGAGAGAGAGAGAGAGAAAGAGGAGGAGAGAGATGGACATAAATTAACTTGAGATCCTTCGACTGTCTCATTTCCAACATTTGCCATTTCCTCCGCCGTGATTCTTTTAAAGTTGAAGAATGAGAATGAGCATATTGCAGTTTTGAGGCTTTTCACAGGCAAACGAGAGAAAGAGAGAAAGAGAGAAAGAGAGATGAAAAAGACAAGATGCTGCTGCGTTGCTGGTGTGATGAACGTCATTGGCAGTGAGCCCAAAAATATAGAAATACAAATTCCTAACCAGGCCAATTTTAGCTCAAGGCACACAGACAGACAGACAACCGAGCGACCACACGCTACAATTTCCCAAACTGCTGATGATTTTTCCATCATTTTGCTTAGCACTGGAAAATATATTCCATGTTTTTTTTTGAATGTCTTCCAATTCTCGCTCTCGTTCTCTCCATTTCCATCGTACAAATATCTCTTTCTTTAATGTATTCACTAAACCTCATTTTAATCCCAACACACACGCACACAATCTAAGTACATAATCTCGTTGTATTAAATCCCTTTCTTTCTTCCGTACTCGCAACTCATTTGTCTTCAATTAATTATACTCACAAAAAATGATCAGCTCTTTTTTAACTGGGATATTTTTTAAATAAATCATCCCAACCGGCTCTTTGTATTTTCTAATTTCTAGTTTTATAATCCGTTATCAGTTTGTTTTGGTTTTAGTTGCACAACTAGTCATTTAAATTAAATGTTTCAATTCGAGTTTTGAGGTTTTGAGGATTCATCAAGAAAGTTTGGAAAGGAAATGGGAAAAGTTAAGTTAAATTCGTGTGAAAAGTCGTTCACACGATATGTTTCACATTTAAAATATTGAGGATTTCACTCGGTTTTTTAAGATTTTAAATGTGGGGAAGTTGCATGCAAATGTCAAATGATATTGTGGGTTTTGGTCTTTTAAAATTTGAATTCTCGATACGAAAAGGAAATGATATGGAAATGTTTCACAAGGGTCCAAAGGAAAACGAGGATTTGATGTAAATCATGTCAAATTCACACTCTGTTGAGAGAATTTCGGATTGTGTTTGTGTAAAAACTGTATAGGGAAAAAAACTGTTGTTGTCTTAAAATCGGAAGGAGAGTTGTGATTGGGAGTTTTAAGTGAAATTGTTTTGAATTTTGAGTTTGATTGGTGATGTTTTCGTTGGTGGAGGAGTCAAATGTAATTTGTGTGTGGTTGTGAATGAACTTTGTGTGTGTTTGTGTGTGTGGGCAAAACTTGATATATATATTTTTGTGCGTTAGATGAATGAAAAATTGATGTTGGTTTTTTTTAAAGTGTCACTTTGGATGAGGAAATTGAATAAAATGGGGAATTGAACTGGAAACTGTATAAAAACCCTGTTGTGTACATTTCTGTTGCAAAAAAAAAAGGTTTTGAAGAAAAGTAATAATTCTAATAAGTAAAAAAAGAAGGTAAGTTTGGATGATGTGAGAGAGAAAAAAACTTACCATTGTGAGATGTGTGATCTGCTAGAGAGAATGTAAAAAACACAAGAAGAAGCAAAGCGGTCGTTGAGAGTGAGAAGACGCTCCGGAGTTTACCAAGAAATTTTCGAGTTAAAAATACTTGCGATCTCTGCCCAATCTGTTGAATCCCATCCCCCAAAACTCCTCTCTATAGAACAATCATTCCGCCGTGTTCCATATATGGCTTATGGCTCACTATTATTCCCCGGGTATTCATACACAATCCATCTCTCTCTCTCTCTTTCTCTCTTCTATTTTACTGCTTATCTTCACTGGTAAGCCGATCCCCGAATTCCGTTTTAGATTTTTAGCGAGTGGCCTTTCCTTCGCTCTAAATGTCTACATAATTCCACTGTTCAGCTTCGTCTTTGAACTGTTCCTTCAGGTTTCTTCTTTCTTTCCTCTCTTTTCATTTGCTCCCGTCTACAATTTAATTAAAGAATGACATTTACTAAATCCGCATAAGTAGACCCCATAACTCCGCTCCACACAAACAAACCAAACACACACATGTTTTCAATCTATATGACCAACTTTTTATGCTCGCTCCTGTGTCGCCTTTGTGTTTGTAGTCCCCAATCTCTATTTCTATTCCTCTCTCTCTCTCTCTCTCTCTCTCTCTCTCTCTCTCTCTTTCTTTCTCTACCAGTAGAAGCAAAGTGTAAAATTGAATGCAAAAGAATGAAAGAATTATCAGCTATCGTTTATCCGTAGTCTCCTTCTCTTTTCTTTACTTTATCTGTCGTTCATGATCTCTTCTACATGAAAAATCCCCAATTGGACTACCTTGAAAAAATCTAGGGTACAAAATGTATTCAATTCCATTTAATTCCATGTTCTTACATTGCCGATTTTTTAGTCAAATTTTGTCAAATAAAGTTGATTTATTAGGACATTATTTAAAAAACTGGGGAGGAATATTAAAGTACATATTGCACATTCATCATCCACGAAGAGAAAAAAGTACATATAGAATATATGTAGAGCTAGAGCTTTTAGAAAGGATGTTGTTTTATTATGCTCTCATGTTTTGGGTGAATCAGAATCAGGTACATGAATGAACGGATGGATGGAGGATTTTGTCAGTCTGTGTGTACAGAAAGAAGTTCAAAGAAGCTCCATTAAGTAAAAGTAAATAAACGCTTGTTGAGTCTAATCGTAGGACGGGCCTTGTGGACGACGATATGCAGGATTTAAAGAGTTGTGAGTTTATTTTCATATTTCTTGGGTTGCTCACGGGAATGAGAGCAGAAAAACTACACATACATATACATATGAAGGAGATATAGCTGGGAAGACGGTGAAGGAATGGTAGAGAGACTAGAGAAAGAGAGAGAGAGAGAGAGAGAGAGAGATGGGGAATAAAATAATGGAAATGGGAGGAGGAGGGATTAAATAACATAAATATACTCGTTAACTCTCGAGGCATTTCTTCATCCTTTGTTAATCACATTTTTGAGTACTTTCCAATTCATTTTCCGTCGTACGGACGGATCCTCAAGATGAGGAGAAGAGAGAGAGAGAAAGGGAGAATGAAAATAGAAAATATTCAGATATGTACAGACATGAGAGTGAGGGTTCAAATAAAATAAAATATTCAAAGTGCATAAAGGCACGCATAAAAATCGTGAGGAGTTCTCACAGACGGTGACTGGAAAACAAACGTGAAAGACTCGTTTTGATTTCACTGGCGAATCACTCTCACGTAATTATAGCAAATCTAATGGAGTTAAATTAAATTAAATGGAAAGAAACAACTGGGGAAAGTGTGAGATGGAAATGGGATGAGGAAATTATTGTATAGTAAAATGTGAATAAAGAAATGGAGATGCCGTGTGAGTTGTGAGTTTGTAAGTGTTGAGTCATCATTCCCTCGTCCTTTGGCCCAATTCCCTCGTACAAAACGACTATTTATTTACATTGGCAATGGATATGACAGATCTTCATTTATTATCAGATCCTGATGGAACAGAACAGAACAGAACAGAACAATCCCTGCATTCATTCATTCGATCATCCATCATGCCTATATGAATTTGAAGGGAGCTCAACAATATAATACAATCCAGACGAGTGCCTTTGAATGTTTGAATTGAATTCACACTGAAAAATTAATATTTTGAGGCAGCTGACTCTTGTAAAACTAAACCTGTCCATCTCTATATGTCATCAACAATGAAATGAGCTAAATAAACTGAATATGGGATAATTAAATTAAATAGACTCGGAGAAACTAAATAATGAAAGGAAAATTGTAATTGTCACAGCTATATATACAGCTTCAAAATTCTCTCTCAAGTTTTCAAGCCAGTTCCGAGATTTTGAGCAGCCGGGAGACATCCGTGATTTGTGTCGTGCACTATACGCCTTTGGTTTCAATGCCGTCTGGGCTCATTTCCCGAATTACCCACTAGATTTTGAGCAATTCCTCCGATTCCCCCTGAAAACACTGTCTAATGCATCTAATTTTTTTTAATTAAGCTACATATTCACCTTGCGTGAATATATTTACACATTGAAGACTCCTCAACAAAATCCGCCGTTTAGAGCTTCTTTTTTTTATCATTTTCGAAATGGTTTTATGGGCACAAAGATTGCCCTGAAAAGTATACCTGTGATGTTTTGTGAATTTTAGCTCACGATCAGATTGATCATCACAATGTTTTTCATACCGCTCACTCAATATTTCACGCAAGGTGCATAATTTGGAAATCGTGGAATGTTTTTGTATATGAATTCTGCTTATAATAATCCTCGAGGACAAAATATTGAGAAAATTATGAATCTTCAGGTAACTTTCGGTATTTTTATTTACAAGTCATTTACGAGATTTATTCAAATTTTCAAATTGTCCGTTTAAACATTGACGATAAAAAAATGTCACATTTCCTTCAGTAAATAGAAAATGATGTACAGAAAAAACGGAGAAAATGATTAACAACAGTGTTTTATATTTTAAATTAAAATGTTTTCCTGCAAGGCATTTCAAATGATATTCTGATTGAATGTGGCTGGAATGTGAATTTTGAAGGAATGATGGGAAATGGGGTGGAATGGGGGGAGGGGGTGAGGTGGGTGAATTGTTAGTACTGTTCGGGTAGTTGGAGCTCCTGCTCAACCAGTACTGGCGTATAAACCTCCTCTATCTTTTCCAAATGTTTTTCCCGACGAACTTTTAACCGATGTTTTTCACCGCCATGTTTTTTATGATGTTTTTCATGGTAGGAGGACTCGTCATCATCTTCTGGCTCATCGTGGTGACGTTCCGATTCATACGACGATTTGTGTTCTTTGTTGCGCTCGTAAGAATCATCGTGATGTGATGGATGATTAGGATGATGATCATCATCATCATTACGACGATCCTCTTCATAACTATGCTTCTTCTTATTCTTCTTATTCTTCTCATTTTCATACTTCTTATTATTATTTTGCTCCTTCTTCTTGTTGTGTGACGACTTTGCAGTCGTCTTTCGCCGTTTCTTGTACGGCTTCTTCGTTGATTTCTTCGGTTTCTTCGGTTTTTTGGTTGTATGCCGTGTTGTTTTGCGTGTTGTTGGGCGTTTTGTTGTTTTCCGTGTTGTTGGGCGTTTAGTTGTTTTTCGTGTTGTTGGGCGTTTAGTTGTTTTCCGCGTTGTTGGGCGTTTAGTTGTTTTCCGTGTTGTTGGGCGTTTAGTTGTTTTTCGTGTTGTTGGGCGTTTAGTTGTTTTTCGTGTTGTTGGGCGTTTAGTTGTTTTCCGTGTTGTTTTGATTGTTGTAGGATGTTTTGTTGTTTTGATTGTTGTAGGATGTTTTGTTGTTTTGATTGTTGTAGGAT
>JAIUND010001653.1:0-32017 GCA_034699125.1 Gisinianus flammeolus | reverse complement strand
AGTCGTCGAGACTTGAAATCAAACGGAATCAATTTTTTTTTTGGTATGTCATGTAATGTATCACGTGTACATACATAAATTGTGAGAAATAATAATGTTGATAATTACATTGTTCACACTATCCACATGGTCAATCAACTATCATTATCATCATTACTTAAAAATTATCTTTTCATTGATATGAAGTTTCAACTATTATTTGCATTTTCACATTTACAACAAAATATAATGACAAAAGTTCTTAGCACTAATATTATAGGCAATATCCAAAAAAAAATCTGCTGCTCTTCTCCAACTCACAAGTAATTTGCTCCAACTTTAATGATGATGTGTTTAATTGTATTTAAATAGGGATTCGAAAAGTACAAATCAAATGGATTCAATGTCCCACTTTCACGTGTATTCAAATTACAGTTTCTTCACACTTTTAATACACATTTGTCGTGTATTTTCCCAACTTCAACAATAAAATGTATGTGCCGATATATACGCTCAACAATATCAAATCACAACTTTTAATTAAATGCGCAGTTAATTAAAATGTGTACTTATTTAAGAAGTACACATAAATCGTCTTTTACATTTAAATGAAGTAAGGAATTAGAAAAAAAAATCCGACTCTCTAGCCCTCTTCCCTCCAATTTCCAGCCGCTAAAACGAGTGGCTACTGCGTCACCGCAAACCTTATATCGACTATAACTCAGAATCTAGGTAAACAGAAACGGTCCCTTTTCTCACGGTTCGCTCCATATATTATATAAAAAAGGGGATATTCGTTTTCAAAGTGGATTTTGAGCCCTTGAAAGCTCGCGTTTGACTATTCATAATGTTTGATTACATTATACTTATACAACTAGAATAAAACTGAGAAATAAGGCTTTGAGAGAGGAAGCGAACAATCAAGATTTACGGTGTATTTACTTTAAGTTGCGTTCATTTTATAATTTCCAGCCTATATGCTCACGGCGGAAAATCTTTATGCCCTAATCAAAAGGACCCCAAAAGTTTTCCGCCCACCCTATATAATAATTCCAATTTCACTTTGAGCCTAAAACTTTTAATTTCCCCAACTATCCTTTTATTATATATGTATGTTTTGCATAATATGGCCACAACACATGGCTTCCTTTTACTCTCCACCAAAATCTACGGATTTCCTACCAGTTTAAAGACTTAATTAGTCCTTACTAGGTCAATAATGCATGCTCATAAGTTCACGTTCAGAATTTACATATACAGCAGCCAGCAGAATATCAAGGTGACTGGGAGCACTTTACTCTGTCTTTTGAACATGAAATTCGTTTCAGTCTGTTCTTTAAACAAGGCAAGAGAGAGAAAGCGAAAGAGAAAGAGGGCGAGAGAAACGCTTGAACAGAAATCTAAATGGCAATATCCAAAATCCAAACTTTACGTTTCCGTTCTCTCCATGATTTCATTTGAACTGGGTGTTGAGCAAGACCACCGAGTGAGAGTGTTTCCCTGATTTTGACTTTCAATCTACCAAGTCTCATTCAATTGTAAAGGGTTTCTGTACATTGTACATTTTGGAAATCCCAACACATGAGTTCATCCTAATAGTTACGAGCATTTCGTGTATACATAAAGTGAGAAATGTGTGTGGCATGCTGTAGACGTAGACGTAGACTTTATAGACGATTACTATACTGTTGGGAAAAGGAGGCTTGTGAATTGGGAGTTTAGGCTTGATTAACTTCTATAGTAACACTCACACACAATGTGTATCTGCATCTGTATCCTTCTGAAATAGCAGCATAAAACATGAATGTGTGTGTAGTAGTCAGTAGTGTGTACTTGAAGATATTAAATACTACAGAGTACAGACGAACCATGTATATAATTATTATAAACTGAACGATTTGGGATTTCACAGAGACGCGAGTGGCTAGAGCATCATTCAAAAAAGAATGCATGAGCAGAACTGTAGAGCAAGTTAATAAATAATTAATTAATATGTTCTTCCCTATGTCATTTGCCTACAAATTGAGTTTAATTGGTTTCCCTACAACTCCCAATTGCCCTCTCGAAAACATATTGCGATCTGCATTTACAGTTTGATTACCAATGCCGACAGGGAGAAAAGAGAAAGAGAGAGAGAGAGAGACATTGTGAGCGAGTAATGAAAACGAATGAGGGTCAGGGATTTTATCATGGTAAATTTTCCGCTCCAGCAAGCTCCAATCATCAATCGGCAAAAGAAAAAAGAGGAAAAAAGTGTTTAGTTGGGGAAAGCCAAAGTTTTTTCCAGTAGGAAAATAATTTTATCTTCGACGCACAAACTGATGCTCATGTTTTTATTCCAGATGGAGGGAAAAACTAACAACCAATTACTTGTCAAAGTATAAGTATGAGGTGGCTGACCTGAATATATGATGGCATTTAATTATCAAAGTTTTAAATAAGATATTTTTTGTGTGAACATAATAATAATAATAATAATAATATAAGGTTATGTTTGTTACTACTTGTGTCAAACTTATTCTCGAGTACTATTTGCGTCATTTAAGTTATTACCGATGCTAAATTTAGATAGGTATCATTACTTAAAAAAAATCCAAATTAACTTCTGCCAACTACAGATAAAGTTTCTCTGAGAAACGCTCTCATGTATAAAACGTGAGAGTTGTTTTTGGGGAGAGCAAAATAATTATTATTTGGACACACATGGAAAAGTACTAGAAGTAGACTTCAAACAGTTCAAACCAGGTTATTTAATTTGTTGTAATGAGTAAAAGTAAAATTAAACTACATGTAAAAATCTGAGAAATTCCCTAACGATAAGAGGCAAGGTAGTTCTTTTATTATGGAGATAATTAACACAATAAGAAATGCTTTGTCAAATCAATTTTATATCTTGCTTAATATGAATCTATGATAGGTCAAAGTCTCTCATGTAAAAATTAATTGGCAATCTGCCGGCTGTCTTTGTTATACATGATGGAATGGAGTGTGTCTATAGAGAAAACAATATATGGGGGCATATAAGATCATTATTATTATTGCAATGGGGGGCCTCGAAAGTGGAAAATAACTATAAAGAGTTCACATTCCCTCGTATATACGTAAAACTTGTCGTTCCTTTCAATGTCCCCATAATCTTTTGAGAAGAAAAATTTCCTCTGACTTTTACTTAGTGGTATAATATTGATATTGACATACACAGGAGCTTTCTGAGTGGTCTGGAGCTCTTCAACTGAACCTCTCCCTTGTTCCGTATACGTATATGTGTGTAAGATATTTTTGGAATAGGAATACTTCAAGGAACTTTTAGTATTTATGCAACCATGGACTTTTTTTCTATTATATATAGTTCTGTGACCACAGAACCTTAGCTGTCTCTCTCTATAGGTTTAAATGGATCCACAATTTCAAGTGTCGACATTATTCTGCACCATTTTATCTCCCAAAAGCACACTGTACTTTCTTGACACAATACGCAATTGAAATGCATGAAATATGGTATGGATTTATGAAGGAAAAAATATATATTTGAAACCTCACAGACACAGACTTCCAGAGTTGGATAAACTAAAACCTAAAAACGTTTGACATATTGATGGCTTTCAGACTCAATTTTTCCAAATAAATTTGTTCATTTCATATAGTTGAATCTAGAAAAGCAAGTTGACTTTCATTATTAACACTTTCCGTGTCTTTCATTTCCCTTGACGAAAAAACAATCTCTCATTATTAAAATATTGTAAGGGGGGGGGGGGGGGGGTAAACGTGAGGAATGTCGTAGCTTTGGTTGTCAATTGTCGAGTGTCCGTCTCGTTTCGAATCTCAAATGAAAATTCTACTCGTGTATGAGGGAAATGTGTTTTTGTATATCGTACATGTACATGTGTGGTCAATATGGTCAGTTTGTCCTCAATATCTGTGCTCGTGACCGACAGTAATAGAAAAATTCCAGTAAACGGACTTTTACACACACACACACACACAAAAAAGGCCAAGAATTTTTGTAATTTCTATGTAAAACGTGAGCTCGTCAGCATCTCCATGAATTCTCTCTCTGTTTGTGCCGAACGCTCTCCAGAAAAAGTTATGTCCACTTTCATTCTCTTGTTCTACTTTCTCACTTTCTCCTGTTACTTTCCTCATTTTGACTCGACGGTCCAAGTACTTGGAAATGTACCGTGTGGATATCCGTGTGAGTAAAGTTTGAAATTGGATAGAATATTGTCCATACAGATGTATGCATATATATATATATAGTTTGAAGAAAATAAAAGTATTTTCTATATTACATGAACCGAGAATCTGGTTCGGAGGGAGTGCGGCGATAGTTATTTATATATATATCGTATTTTTAAAAAATATCATTTGCCTTGTATTTTTTGTGCCACGACAAAATGAAAAAAGTTACCGATTGAATGAGATTAAATAACATGGAAGTTTATCCGGATTAAATCCAAAAAAGTTGAATGTGAAAAACCTCGTGATTTATATCTTAATATGACATGTTTTTGTATTTTCTGGCTGCTTTCCCTTGGATTTTTATTTCAAAAAGTATCAGGTTCAAAAAAGTGCCACATAATAATAATAAATGTCAACGAATTTTATTCTTTCTATTCCTTTCTCTCTCTCTCTCTGTCTGCTCTGAGAAAGTTGCTGCTATGGAGATGGTATGATGATGATTTGGAGACTAAAAATACGATACGATTCCATGAAATGAGTACCCTATTCAATTCGCGATACTCCAAATCAAATATCAAAAGTTGGAAAACTTTTGAGTCGTATTAAAGTGCATGTTCCCCGGCAGTTTAACATGTAATAAATGTATTGCGCACTGGATACACAAGCAGACGGGTGTTGAATGAATGAAAAGTGTGAAGTTCAAGTGTCAATTCCCGTCCCGAGAAACCCGACCGACAAAAAAAAAAAAAACGTGAGAGTTGAACCCAACTTTTATACACCATCCAAAGCAGCAGTCATAACATAAAATTACGATAAACATGTATAAAGAATGAATATTCCTTGACTGTGCACTTGAAGTGAGGGGAAATATATGTGCGGTGTCACACTGTTGCAATAAAAATCTCCATAGGGAATCCACAAACGTCAAAGTTCAAGTTCATAATATGCAAATTGAGCTGAAGACTCCTGGAGAACATGGAGGACGGATATTTTTCTACTTTCGCCGCATATTGTTTCCTTTATTATTCTAGCTTGATGGGAACGGAGTGAAAGAGAGAGAGAGAATGCACAAAGAAATCTGCTTACTAGACAGATTCCGCAAGTACAAAATGCTTATTCCTCAATACCGCATGTGCCACCCTTATGCAAATTCTCGGTACACTTATTTTCGAGGGAATTCGTCTCATTATCCGATGATAATATTTCTACATGTCCATGATATAAAATATACATTATGTATAGCCCTTTGAAATTGAAGGAACCGAAGAAAAGTCTTTATAAAATATTTTCCAGTATTATTAGTGTCGGGTCTCTTGAGGAAAGGGAAGGAAATTTCAGTTGGAACAGAGAAATGATTGTGTGTGAAGAGATGATCTCATGTTTATTTATTTTTAGAAGGATCTCTCATTGCGTCAGCATGTTTTCCTTGAGAATACATGAATTCATTTTTGAAAATTTGAAATTTGCCTGCACCGTTTCGGAATATCAAACAAACAAACAAGAACAAGACAGACTGCCCGTCATGTAGCCCGTGCTTCTCTAGTTAAACCAAGATTTATGGTAATTTGCAAAGTAAAAAGTAAAAAGAGCAACATGGCAGTAACCTCTAGAGTGATTCACAATTCACACTGCTCAACCAAAATGAAGACTATAGCATATCGTCTGTTAAGTTCACAAACGAACTATAACGATTTTCCATAATTTGCGGAAATGCGACTACTGCGTTCGTCTTTGTGGGTAAAATTCTGAAAAAATTCAGGGTGACAGAAAAGGTCATGGCAGACAATAATGTCGAAGGACCCACAGCTCCATCTTGAGCCGTTTGACCTTTGGAGCAGGTCAACGAAATTAAGGAAAATAATTATAGTTAGTTTGTGAACTTAACAGACGATATATATATATAAGAATTGTATAGTGTGCACGTCTCAAGGTTTTCTTAGACCCGTCTCGAATTTCAATAGATGACGAACATTGAACAGTTTTTCTAAAGCATTTTCCATTTTTTTTTGATACATGAATTTATGACCCTTCCGTTGTTTTTTCACAAAGGGATTTTATGAAAACCTGTAAAAGTTTTTGAGTAAAGTCCGGATAGACTCGCAATTATTCAACTACTCGTATAGCTACAGGTATACAATGCTGACTAAACTATCATTTATGCTTACAATGCCTCATTTCACTTTGCGAATCCAAGCCATATCTATATCTACAATACGGATTTATATATGTACGATATGCCTTTTGAATTGAAATGAATTTGAGCTTGGTCGTAGTGTGTGTGAAGGACTCACATTATCTTTTGTACATATTAATGGATTTGAAATCTGATTTCTGAATAAAATCTTGGAACGTAATTACCATTAAATAATAAAATGACAAACTTAATATTTCATAGGACAGGAAATTTCTATGAACGCTCTCGACTTTCTTCATTTATTCCAAAGTCACGACCCATTATACAATGCCCATAAGTCTACAGGGGAGGGGCCAAGAATGAATAGACAATTGAATTGGGAATTCCGTACGGATTTGCATTTGCTTCTAAGAATCTCGACGCTCTCTCTCTCTTTCTCTTTTTCTCTTTCTCTCTCCATTCTCGCTCCCACTTGATTTCTCTTTCTCACGCTCTCTCTCCATTTCTCATTTCAATTTCTACATTTCTACACACTCAAAGTCATTCATAATAGAGAAAGAGACAAGAGTAAATGAAAGGGGGAGAGTGGTGAAAGGTACTGAGACTATATACTCACGCCAAAATGGATGAATGATTAATGTAGTTTCAATCTACTTACATGTACATACAAATCCCGAATCCCACCGTACGTATAAAATTTTGTGACAATCAAAAAACTACATAATAATTTGTTGTTGTATGTGGTACATAAAAATGTAATATTTGCTTATAAATTTCCCATCCTTTGTTCATAACATGAATAATATAATGAGGATTAATTACATATATGAATTTCAATAATTTAATCCTAATTAAATATGAATATGATTTAGTATGTAGGTAAATCCAGATGATTTATCCTTAAATAGGTAAAATCTTCGAGATTCACCATGTTTAATTGTGTCTGTACATAATCATTTATTAACTGGGAAAGAAATTGAAGCAGTGAATATATAGTTAAGTAAATATAAATATCTGTAGGTTAAATTGCTAATTTAGAAAATCAACAACAATCGAGTTTCGGACCGACATTTATTTACTCGAGATTTTATGCGGGACTTTTTCTGTTCACCATATTCATAGATTAAAATGCATCTATAGATTTCAATCATCCTTAAAATGCATCTAGATTAAAATTGGAATTCATAATCAAACTCCAGTATCGTGTGTAGAACCTGAGTGTCACATTGATTATCTCGACAGCTATATTTTAACCACCGTTTTCTTCTAAGTTTTGTACTGGACGGGTAAAGCTTTGTGGAGATTTTTTATTACTACTATTTTGGAGATCAAAAATTGAAGAATAATTGTGTTTAATCTATGACGAGATTTTTGGATCGGCTTTCTTGAAGTATTCCTCATGGTCATATATTTCTTGTCGTTGGCATCACGAAATTCATCTTGGAATATTTTCCTTTATCATAGAAGAAGGCTCATTATTATGGATCTTGATGAATTGCTCGTATATGTATGTGTGTGGGACTATGGAAGAATTGGCTTTCTCTCTATACACATCGTGAATCCACATTTGTTCTCCATCACCTATTTCGAACTGTGCTGAATAAGTTGTGGAGAAAGAAGGAAAATACTAGCTAACATCATACTATATATAAATGACAAGGGATCCTTCTGCATGGTCCGTCATTTATCTAGTAAAAGTGTCCTATTTAATTTCGACTGTTTACATTTAAATAATCTCAACACTTACAAGATGAAAAGCCTTGAGCTATAATTGGATTCTCAGGTTTATGTTTTTTTATTAAAACAGATGTATTCAGATTTATCTAATATAAAAAGCATGATAAATAATAGAAATCGTATAAATGATCCTCTCCCCGCTCTCTCAAAAGAAAAAAAAATTATGTTGGAGCTCATGCAAAAGTTCATCGCAAGTACATAGGACTATCAACTATGAATACTGACAGATTTCAGATTACGCTCATTTCACTCAATCCAACAGTTCTTTCCCGTGTCCGGCGTGAACTCAAATCAAATATGATTCCTTTTTTATCCTGTACATATAGAGAGTTGTCGTTTCACATTTCACTGCTCAACAGACAAAAAAAAATTACTTCAATTGAGACGGATGCAAAGTTTTGTCTTTTAAAAAAAACAAGACAATCATACAGGTAGTAAAAAATAGCTTGAACACACTAACAAAGAAATATAAAAGTTTTCTTTGAACATCCACAATAACATGCTCAAACGACCATGACCGTAGGAGAGAAAGCTGAGTTGAGAGAATTTGAAAAAACGTATGGGAAACTCTGTGTTGTACACATAGAGTTTCAGTGACAATTCAAAGGAATTTGAAAGGAATTGTACAAGGGAAAAGTCATATAAATATATATCTGTACATAATGGTAGATTACGCCATGCAGAAAGTAAGTATTGTGGAAAAGTTTTTTACGTTTTCCTTTTCTTTTTTTCACGATGTACATTCTGTGTATTATCTGCATGCATGTCTATGACCAATAGATACAATTGAGAATGGAGGAGGGGGAACATCATTTATGGCCTGAATACAGAATCGGGAAAAAATATTTAACAAAAGAATCCTCGTACATGGTACCACTCAGCAAACAATAAGGAGGATTCATTTAATCTCGATACACACAACCAACCATATTCATGTGCATGTAGGTACATACATCACAACACGTACAGGAAAATATCAATTTAGACTTTTGCTTTGTTCAACGAGAATCAATAAAGAGAAATGTGTACAAGAGAAAAAAAGAAAAGGGAACTATGTGAACGATATAGGTATCGTATAATATGAATATTTGAAATCATTTCGTGCCTTTAATGTCTCATTCTCATCCACCCTCAATTCTACTCAATTTTTAATTTAAACAGAGAGCTTTTATAAATTGAATAGAATTGCTCAAGAGATCCTCAAAAAAAAAATGCATATTTATCGTATGAAAAATGGGAATGATTTTTATGTGTGTAAGATAGAAATGGATTGCGAACACGAGGTAAATAAACAATACAAATAAATTCGAGTAAATTCTCTTCTCTGGTTTCGGCAATAGGTATCGTATACACATTTACATTTATACTTTATATTTTACTCTTTGGTGTCGTTTCTGTTGACACAAGAGACTTATTGATATTGGCATCGGCATGCTCTGTGCACGTTATAACAAAAAAAAAAAAGAGTGTATAAACTAGTATATCTTAAAGGATAGTCGTCTCCTTTATGGTGAATCCTGTATCTTCTCTTTTTTTCCTTTCACCTTGTAAATAAATCCAAAGCCGAAGTTGGAACAGGAATTGTGGATGTGCGTAGGTAATATGTGAAACATTTTTACGAGGTACTCTGATCTTATTACACCGATCTACATCACAAATGAATATACGTTTCTCATACGGTAATGCTCAAAGGTATTTACTTTTCCGCTCGACTCTTTTTTCCTTCATTCTTTCTTCCCTTCTTTTTTCTTGCAAAAAAAAAAAAATTGTCCAAAGCAAGTGAATAGAAAGCGAGTGAATAGAAAAATGGAGAGAAAGAGACATTATTGACGGTGACGAGCCAATGAGATATTTTTTTCTATGCGATCCTCATTGAATTTGTCGTCTTGAAGGAGAGAGAGAGAGAAAAAAGGAGGTTGCAATGGAATTTGTCACGCTCTTTCATTCTCCCCCACCTTTGACATTTCTCTTTCCCCTATATACATTTACTTTTACTTTTGATGGATATTTGATTTGAGGAAGAAAATACGGAGTAAGAGACAAGGAAAACAAGGCAAACAAGGCAAAAAAAAAGTGATAAAATGGTGTTGGAATAAAATAAAAGAATGTGATCAAAGTCACAGACAGATGAGAAGTCGACTTTCCTGTGCAGCAATTTTCGACTTTCAGCCTTTCAGTGTCTTTTGTATGTGTTTGTATCCGTTTGTGTATCGTATCACATTGTGATCGGGTTAATGTCACGACGTTTGTGGATAATGTAGAAAAAAAACTTTCATATTTGACAGGATGTACAGAAATCTGTTGTTTTCCTAAAGATCAAACCACCTAAAGATTCGACTGAAAACGAATCTATCATTTTACTTCAACTGCCAAAGGAGAGAGAGAAACGAGAAACGAGACTCGAGGGAATTCCTTGCATTTGTATAGAAACTGAGACTTGCAAGTACTGAAATGTAGAAACTATATAGCCAATGAATTCCATTAGTTGCAGCGCGTCTGGAGTTGAACGGGAAGTTGTGTAAATCGCACCAAGGAAAGTTTCACATTTCATTTGCATGTATAAAATACATAAATATGCTGCTCCGCCAACTTTTGTCTTTCTCACTGTTTGTTTCTCTTTTTTTATCCTTTCGGTTTCTCCATGTTTTCCCCCCTTTTTTTTTGTTCTCCTTTGGCTTCAAGGTTCGGAATTTCCTTTCGCATCTCCACCCTCAAACTTTCAAACATGTTCATGCTGTCGACAGTCGACATCTCTTTCATTAGAACATCAAAGATTCCGATGCGCGAGGACACTTTTTTTTTCTTTTGAGAATCTCTATAATTTTGTCTTGCCATTTTCATGAAAAAAGGAAAAGGAAAAGGAAGGAGTAAGAGAACGTCTGAGAAAGGACCAGAAGATAGATGACAATTTCCAGATTGTCCCACTGAGAAAATAATTTCAAAAGTTGTAAAAAAATAGTCTAGTACGAGACAAGGCCAAGTGTACGGTTTTGCACATCACTGGACTTGAACTTGTTCCGAGGCGACGTGTGAGTGAGCGTGTGTGTGTGTGTGTAAATTATGCTTGTGGTTCGTTCTTCCATCCCCAGCGCAGATGGAATAACAGAATGGCAATGAGAATGAAAATGAAAATGAAAGTAATAAGTGAAGAAAATAAACTGTCTCATTACAACACACCCAAGATTTAACTACTACTCCCGACTACGGAAATTCTTGTAGGAAAAGTTTTTGAATTTCGTAGAGGAAAGGGAGTACCGGTTTATGTAGGAGAGTAGAATAAATTAAGCAATATCAATAAAAAGTAACACGTGCCATTATAATTTTCATGTGGCATTAAAGTATGAAATTCTACGAAAATATTAACATCCGGAACTCACAAGGGAGCTATAAAAACTTCCGTTTGCACTTGGTGGAGATTCATTTTGTCCTCACTTTTTTTTATTATAAAATACAAGTTTTTTTTCTCTTCACACTTTACACACTTTACACTCCAGTTCCTTCCTTCTATCTCTCTCTCTCTCTTGCTCGTTTCCGTTGAAAATTGGATGAGGCAAGAGCAAGAGGGAGCAAATCTAACAATATTGCAAACATCTTGGCCATTTGGAGTTGGCAATGAGCGAACGCCATCCGTCACAGTGATTGATACAACGACTGTGGAGCTTCTAATGCCACCTCAAATTTTCACACTTGAAACATAAATCATAGAGGAATGAGAACGAGAGTTTTTTTTTGTCTGCACACATGTACATGTACATATACGAATATGAATGAATATATGCTTTGTGGGTTCCCATTGTCTTTGAATATAATATAATATAATGTGCCACCATCACCCACAGTTTCTCCAACCAAAAATTCAATTTGGCCTCTCTCCTCGTGCCATTGTTATTGTTGTTCATGTATATCTACAGATATATATCTATACAAGAGAGAAGAGAAGCACATGAGTAGACAATAATTGATTGAACTTGAAGACACAATGAGACGAGAGAGAGCAACGTTTTACGCATTTCACAAGAACTGTACGCAAGATTAGTTGAGCTATATATCTATAATTTTATTATATTCAATATTATATTCCTCATTTGTATGTGTATATTGAAAATCGATAGAAAAAGAAAAAAATGTCACCGACTTTTGTATAACTACATTTATGTCTTGCATATTGGCATATAGTTTCATAGCTGTAATTTATAGTACGTAGGAAATGTGAAAGAAAAATGTCATGCCAAGGCGTCAAATATTTGACAATTTATGCTCTTCCCCGTCATTTTTCATTCATTCTCATTGATTTGGAAGGGAAGTCAAAAAAAATGGGGATCCGTTAAAGTTAAAAGATGAATGGACGATTCCAATTTAAAAAAATTCCAATGGACGTTGTACTTTGTATAAAAAATTGTGATGGCAGGTCACGAAATGAAATTGTTTACATGGTCGTTTAAACCCAAAGTATTGATTATTGTGTTGAGAGAGAGAAAGAGAGAGAGAGAGAGGGGGGGAGAGAGAGAAAGTGGGAAAGGGTTTGAAAATGAAATGAACTTATATTTCCTTACCGAGCATTTTAAGAACACGTTGTTGGCCCACTTCCCTTTTGTGACTGCTAAGAGATTTCCGAAGTCGAAGTTTACTTTCCTTCACCCGACTCGCATTTCTCAGTGTGAGTCCAATGAGTATGTACAGAGCAGTGATGAGGATCATTGGAGCTACGAAGAAAACACAAGTGGCGATCTCGAATGAGTGCTCTATTAGTGGTTTCTTCACTGTACATATGGGTGCCTTCACGCTCTCATCTATTCCAACTTGGATCGGCACCAGACCAAACTGCAAAGCCTGAAAATACACAAGGAATAAGAAGCATTAGTCCAATTACATATGTATATGTATACTCACACACACACACAATCTCCTACTCACCTACAGATATTACCGACATGAGACATGATCAGTTTCATTCGGGGAACTGGCAAGAAAATCAATTCAAATGCCCACATTATGAATCACATGGATCTCTGTGTGGTGTTCCGGGGGATAAGAAAAAGAAATGGTATTAGAAGCTACAAAATTGTGTACGACCACACAGATATCATTTGGCTACATACATTGTAAGTAAGATATATCATATAGGTATATGAAGGAGAGTATTTTTGGGGTAAATGTGAAGTTGGTATGCGGGTAGGATCGTCCTTCTCCTCACCCTCAAAAACTTTGGCTCACTACATGTATGTAATCATGACATGACTCATATCATGAGACCCCCACAACTTTTTACTCGGTTCACATAAATTTTAATCCTAAAGTTGTTCCCCCTAATTTCCTTGCCAAACCAATTTATTATACTATCCACCGTGAAAAGCTTCTCGTCCTCTGGCCTGTATACAAATTAATTTGAAACCTGATGTTTGGATATAGGAAAATCATAAATATCTTACTCAACAACGCGGCTTTTATTGGTCACCGTCATAAACAGTCACCTACTTACATATTGCTTTCCTTATATATTTGGTACCAATATATCGTATATACCAAATCCAATTACTACATTGGGCATTCATAGTATGAATTTCATACAATATCCGGATGTATCCTGTACACTTTTTGGATTTACAATGTACAAAGTCAGTATCACGTGTTTTTTTGTCTGTAGAACTTAATTAGTTAGTATTCATTGGAGTTTCCCTCATTGTCCGTTGACTGTAATATATCTGTAGGTAATAACAATGATGTGAGATACTTTTAAATTTAAATACTATTTATACAATATTGACGATGGATTTTTTGTTTGAAGTCAATTCCAGACTCTGTATTTTTAAGAGTGTGGAGATTGTATGTAATTAATAATTGGTTGTCAATTTGGAAACTTCAGTTAATTTTATTCATATTGTAAATAGTCGTTTGACGTGTGCAATTTGAAATTCAGAATTCGGCTTTAGGCAGTTTACAGATAGTTTAATTTAGAGAGGCAACAGTAAGCAGAATGACAGTTGATTGATAGAATGATATACAAGGTGAAAGGTAAAAGCTTTGCGAAAAAGAATGAAAATGAAAAGCACCCTTCAGATGCAGAATTCTTAGAATACTTACAACTAGAATTAAGAGTTTGTAAATTCAATTCCAAATACCAGGAAAATTCGATAGAAAAACCATAGAGCATGAGAAGATCTACAAACGGGAGAAAAACTATCCAGGACTTTTCCATACTCTTTCGAATGACTTTCTATTTGTGTTCACGCCTACACACAGTACACTGTACACTTTTCCCGATTTACACGTCAAAATCCGTGATGTAAATAGTTAGAGCTGGAAAATTGAATCACTCGTTTTGAATGAATATAATCCTACATGTACAAATCAAAAGCTTTTAAACAAATTTTGTAAGCCCATAAGCTATTTATTGTCCCATCGAAAAAAGTACTGCTAAAAATACAATACAGAGGGTCATGCAAGATATTAGGACCACTTTTTCACGTACTACTCTGGACAGATCTTTCGTTTTACGGGCATAACATGATATCCATCGTAAACTTCATGCTACTTCCTCGGGTCGTATTCGAGTTTATCTCCCTCCGATATCACATCCCTGAGAAATCCAGTTTTGAAAATCACTTGTTTGAAAAGCTGTTTTCTACGGTTTCCGACGTCCCCCCTCCCCCGCCCCTCAATTTCAAAAACCGCTAGATGCAATTTTGGGGACTTAAATTAGTTCTTTACCCTTTTGCGAAAGTTCAGGTTGATTGCTCAACGGGTTTGGATACAATCGTCGCGAGTGCACATGAAAAATGAGGCAAAAAATGTTCTCTCCATAAGAAACAATGTTCAAAAAAGTGTCGATGCGTTTTTTCGTGTATCGGATGCCGTAGCGCAGTCATTTGAAGGAATTCGCAGATGAGATTTTTTGTCAATATATAGAATACGTATACCGATAATGTCCGAGCTTTGGCAATTTTTTGACTTATTTTTAAATCCAGGAAAAATAAAAATCCGAACATTGTGAAAAACAGGCTTTTGGGAACTCTGTTTTTTAACAAGTGATTTTCAAAACTGGATTTCTCAGGGATGTGATATCAGAGGGAAATAAACTGGAATACGACCCGAGGAAGTAGCATGAAGTTCACCATGGATATCATTTCATGCCCGTAAAACGAAAGATCTGTCCAGAGTAGTACGTGAAAAAGTGGTCCTAATATTGTGCATGACCCTCTGTATATGTGCAACTTCAGATAATTGAATCAAAATGGATTTCATATGTCAAGTCAAGTACAAAAAACATTGAAAAGATATGGAAAAGCAAGAAGTGCGGAGGAAAACTTATTAGAATAAATAGTCAAACGGGGGTGGTAAAACCAGTACAGCATATTCTTGGGAACTTTAATAAAAAAATCCTGATGGGAAGTAAAAGTGGAAAACGTCACAAAAGTACATACAATGAAAGCGGATTACAAGTTTACAAGGTTCAAGACTTATTTCAAGACCTTTTCATGCGTATCATTCTGATATTGCTTCAAAGGAAACAAAATGAAACTGAAACTCCTTTTCAAAGTAATTAAAATTGGATTCCAGAATCGAAATTCTGTTTATAGTTGGCACAACAAATCTGTTGTGCCAGTAAAAGGACAACAAACACTTGAGATGATTTCTGTATACGAACCGCGCCATCCAGTCTAATGATGAAAACAAAAGAGGAGAACTTGGGAATAAGAACTTTCTCACTTTTTGTTCATTATATTTTGGATGAAGACATTCATCAAAACTCTGAATGAATGTGAATGAGTCAAATTATTTCTAGTTCTTTCGAGTGCGATGAAGAGACACGAAGTTGTTGAAAATCTACCAGAAGTTGAGGTTTCCTCTTATTCCTAATGACTCTGTTTGAGGATCCTCCAACGATGAGATGAATTCACACACGTATAATAAATTTCAAAATTTGCATAGTTTTATGAGCAGACTCGCAGTACCGTCCACAGAATAAGTATACCTAACGACACACGTTGCAAAGTGAAGAAGTTGTGGCTCTTGCTACGGATGAAATGAAATGTACTTGCTATGCCTCTCATTTTAAAAATCCTCAATTATATATAATTTAAATATTGTAATTTATGGTCTTCAATATTTATCTCTGTCCGTCTTTCTGTCGCCGGTCAACAATCATCTGTCCTTATCCTTATTCTTTTATCAACAATGTCACACGAGTTTCCACTACCTATAATTTCCAGTTTGATTGTGAAAGCTAAATCTTATCTCCATCGGTCCCGTTCAATTGCATATTTTTTGGTCAGTACTAATATCACAAGATGAACATGAACCTTTTTTGTGTGTTGACTCAAACCAGACCCAGACACAGACCATCATGCACTTGCATTTATGAAGAAAAAAAAATCATTGACTGTAACATTGGTGTGACTGTGACAGATAAAATATGAAATTACCCAGTTTTCTTTACTTTGCTCAAATTATCAGCCAATGTGCTTTTATTTCAAAGGACATTATTGCATTTGCATTTGTAACGATACACACTTGGAAAAGGAGGAGGTCAATATGTACATGTACCTACGCCGCGCTTTGATCACACATATATAGAGAAAACATATTTCGACATACATACGATATTATTATCATATGAATAGGAAATTATCCTTCACGTCCACTCACACACGCACCTACACATTTGTATCATATATATGTTAATCTATATTCTGAACTCTCTCAACTATACTGAAATTCTAATAATTTGTGGGGATGAAACTTTGTGCATGTAAATGGACCGCCACCCTGAACTGAACCGGCTCGTTCTCATAAGCTGATTTTAATAGGAGAAGCAGGTGGCTACTGATTGTGAATTATGACGTTTATAGAAATCATTAATGGAACGAGACCGCGTGTAAATGTGAGTTGAGTTTCCCAACACGAATCCAAAACCAGACGCATAATTCATTCATTCATTTTTACGTGATTAAGTACAATAAAAAATGTATTATCTTTCTCTATAGCCAAACAAATTCAGATTTTGGAAAGGATTCGAGCTTGCATATTTTCAACTTGAATCTGTCTGTCTGTCGGCAAATGGGGGTCCATCGTCAATATTGGTCAAAGGGAATTGAATTGAGAGTTGGCGAAAAGAAAAAAAGGACAAGGGACTTACGTAAAAATCAACATCTGTCAAGGTATTTTAAATCCATTTCCGTTTTGGTATGTTTTTATGAAGAAAAACTCAATAAAGGTATGTATAAAAAAAGTCATAAAATTTGGTTCAAGGACACAAATACCAAAATACCTACCAAAGGAAAACCCCACAAGCAAATCAGAATAAGAGACAGAGGGAGAGAGAGATATAAAAATATATCCTACACGTTTAAAGCCTGGACAGTCCAATTCCCCAACTTGATTGATCAAATTCAACTACAAACAGAACACTCGTACACGTACTTTTCGAATCAAGAAATACCTCTCCGTTTTACAAAAGTATACAAACGCAGTAGTTCATTTCATAGTGAAAGTATTGGAGCAGAAAAAAAAACCATGGTAAAAGAAAAGTGTTCAAAGAGTAATCCGCAACTAGACATCAGAGCTCGATTTGTCGATTTCCGTTCAGTACTTATTTATGTACCTACGATATGTACTACCTTTCTTCGAATGCTTCACAAGACGCACGGCACTCAATAAAAAACGGCTAAAGAAATCCTTCCATTATTTCTCTTTGGGGAGAATAGAAAAAACACATGTGTGTGTGTGTGTGTAGACCTTTCCTATTTATTTGTCTTTGAACATTTTTTAGTGGGTAAATTGGAGAGAGCAGTCGGAACCACCGGAACTCCAGTACAAATCGACTCAAAGTGGTTTCAAATAATGACCACACCATGTTTTTTTTTAGCTTCTTGCAAGTCGTTAAACGAAAGGTCAAGTAGCATTTTTTTGCGTCACAGTCAAATATAGCGTACCGTATATGCTTATACGTTTAAAAACTTGACGTGACTGGAGCAATAAAAACTGTTACCTAATCTCAATTGTAAACAATTTTGAGTTTTTGGTATTTGATGTAGGTAGATGTGCAAGTTAATTGATCGCTTCATGGAATTCCTGCAGTTGCCTTTTGTTGATAGTGTCAGGAAATGTGCAAGGTTATTGATCAAGAAATTCCAATGACGTGTGGTGACGTCTTTGTCTCCGAATAATGAGACGGAAAAACTATTGAAATGTTGGTTGGTTGGTTTTGGTTGGCAACAAGTCTACTTATTACAGCGAATTCTCAAATACCAAAGGCACAGAATTGTTTTTGGAAAATACACAGAAAAACATGGACGACTGGGGGATGTAATGTACGGAAATTTTCATGAAAGGAAATTGTTCTAATACAAATAACAACGTAGTAAAAAAAATTGTTCTAATACAAATACCAACGTAGTAAAAAAAATTGAGTAAAGACTGTAAGGACTTTAAAAAAAAAAAAAAAACAAATGACATCCTTCCGTAGGCACTGAAACGATTTGAGAGCTTTCCCCAATGGAGCAACCAAACGAGAAACATTCGCTTGAAAAAACCCTCAATTCGAAATTCGAATGGGATGCATCTGATTTACCTATCTCTCTCTCTCTCTCTTCGCTTTGGATCGAATACGATTTGGAAATACAGGAACACATTTTTTGCATGCATACCATACATCTTGTGTCTTTTTTATGTTCTATCTTATCCATTACTGCGATAAAGAGGAATCGACTCAATTCGGTGGGTATTTACATTTATTTGGTATCATGATTCCTTTCTTCAGATACTTATCCCAAAAACTAAAAACTAACCAAGAGTGAAAGGGAGAAAGTTCTTTCTTTATATCGTATATATATATATATATATTTATGTAGTTACAATCGCGTAATTCAAATCAAAGTTTTCCCATGCGATTCCATTTGAAAATGTCATTGTGAAGCACAATAGTAAAACACACAAAAATGTGTAAAATGAGAGTGTGTATAGAGTGAAACTGAACTGGGTTCGGATTCTGATCTGTACAAAACAAAGACAAGGGAATTTCGTGAGGATGCGTAAAATTATGCTTACCTACTTATATTCTTAACACAAAGCACGGAGATTCAAACGCAACGTCGTATATATGTTCATGGTAATTCGAAATTACAAATAATCAAATTTTCCTTTCGAATTCTCTCTCTCTCTCTCTCTGTCTGTCTCTGTCTCTTGTTTTCTCATCCAAACTCTCAGGATTTTCTGTTGTTTGACATAAATATGTAATCGGATTATTATTTTTCTGTAAACGAAGGAAATTTTGAAGGTTCGTCTCTCTCGTCTAAGCATCAATCCAATAATGAATTCGCAATTGAATTCCCCACGGACTCAACTAAAATCTTACGCAGCATTATTCCGCATAATATGTCCTCGACTCCAATATACAGAATACAGAATAAAAACAAGGGCATATACATAGAAAATAATTAAATAATAATTAAATGAAATATACAGAACAGACCTAAACTACGGATATTCGTACGCATGTATTTATACAGTATTGATATATTTATATTGATATTTGACGCAGACAGACATTCCTTTCAACTTCGCGATCCAATTGATTGCTTACCAGTCAGAATTCCGCATTGAGGCAAATGTAACAATAAAATGTTTTCAATCATTTTCTTCACTTTGAACAGCATATTTTACGCAGATAATGATTCCACCCAATCACGGACTCTCGCTCTCTCAAAAAAGAAGCCAATATAACGTTCCTTCACAAAATTCGTCCATGTCTAATTAGACTACAAGACTCCTTTTATCTAAATTTGAGTCGGAAAAGTAATACATAAGCATTTTGTACACACACCCAAACACACACACACACACTATCATGACGCTCTACTCACACATTACACTATAAAATACATAAATAAATGTAGATGGATGATGTGCTCAAAGGAAACGGGAAACAATTTTAATGAATAGCATTACTGATGAAAACCACCCACGAAATTTCATTAAGTCTAGATTTCGGACTCACTGTCTTCCAAAGCATAAAGCTCGTCCATTTCACACACACACACAAACACACATGAAATTCCATGAGAGGGCTTCACACTCATCGTATATCTATCTGTACGTCAGTGTTCAATGGACTAGATATACTATACGTCTCCTTGACAATTTCAATTCTATGGAAAAATACAGGAACAACAAGTGAGTGAATTGGAACTGGGGGCTACAGAATAATATAATAATATTCCAAATTGAATGCAGTAAGTGATATAGAAAGCACACACACGCACACAAACACAAACATACCTATGTAAACAGATACAAATTAATTGTATATCTATATAGTCGCGTCTCATTTAACGTGTGTGTAAGCCCCAAATCCCGAGTTGGACGTCGTACCATATGGAGCTTGATTTAATAACATAACATTGAACATGCACTGCATGTGCACAAAACAAACACCATTTAATATTTCCTCCTCACTGTCTCAAATTGTGAACGATATATATATATTTTGTAAATTTATTTGAATGTTTCTCCTCCTGTGTGGCTGCAGTATGTACATTTTTATTTGCATTTGCATTTAATGAAATAATTCGTTAATTTTCAAGGCCGGACGCGTTTTGTTACATGGACTTGAAGAAAATGTATATTAAAATACAAATATATACAGACAGACACTTACATCTACTCACTTTTACTACCATCATCTGTGTAAAATGTAAAAGCTTGAAAATTAATCCTAAATCCTAAACAAGCTCAAAGTCCGAAAAGAGGCTTGAGAAGGTTTTCAGTGTTCTCGACTATTTTGCAATTTTAGAATTCTACACGAACGAAAAGTAAGCTGCGAGTCGGAGACTCTGAAGGCTGACTATGTATATGTATACCATGCATTTCCCCATGAAAGTAAAGCTTCATTACAATAAATATGTAGGATATGAAGGAAAAACAAAAGGGGAGTCAGAATTAATCTCGTTGGAATTATTGGTCCAATGAACCATAAATGAACCATAAACCACGAAAATGCGAGTTGTTCCTGTTCCTCTCAATTGGGCAAATCACTATACATGACTCGTTATTTCGGTATTTTGTGGGGGAAGGAGGGAGGGGGAGTGGGGGGGGGGGGAGAACGCGAATTAGATTGGTAAAGAAAATAAGGATAACCAGAGTAATACAGATATATGTGGGCAATAAAATAAAGCCCATGTGTGTGTATACGTTAGAGAATTAAAGTTAAAGATGACAGAAAGTACTTATTTCGAGGCGACAATTTTATGGAAAGAAAATCTGGCTTAAATAAACAATAACTTGTGTGTTTATATATAATGATCGAAATTAAATGGTAATGGTAGCGTCAAAAGCTTGCTATATAATACGATATGTTTTACTAAATACACTAGATAACGAATCAAATTAACTGTTGTTGTTTCCAGCGGGACTATACAGATAAGAATCGCTGTAAGATTACTGTGTTCAAGTTGATTGTGTGTTATAATAAAAACTTGTAGTATTATTTACTAATGGGAAATAAAGTACAATCGTCCTGGACTACCAAAATTCTAATTCTAATTTAAGAGTAGTCGTTTTTTTCCTTTCCAAGGTTATATTTCTTCCTAAATCCTCGTTATCTCTCTCCTCACCACGATTCTTGACAAAAAGTCTTTGTTGAAAAAGAGGAGAAGAGCGCTCGTTGTTTGTTTATTTTATGTATTCATGAATATGCACATTCAAAAAAAAAGAGAAACTGGAATTTGAGGAGACAGATCTGTAAACTAAAAGGCACACGCATCAGTGGGAACGAAGATCCCAAGAAAACATTTCTGTCTTTTTCAACTCCAAACTTTTTTTTTTTATGTGTGTGTTTGTGCGTGCACCCAATTGAAAAAATATTATGTACATAATAATATATTCTTGATATTATCTTTAACTTTTTTAGACAGACAGTAAATACTTTCTCTATTTGTTTGTTTGTGCAAAGACTCGGGTTTGTTTGAAGGGAAAATGTTTGTGTTTGTGTGTATATTTCTTTCTCCATGTACATATCCGTAGTACACTGTCCTTTTCACTATTCAGACGATTCACATTCAACTTCTCTCATGCGCTCCCCTTCATCTTTCCATCTCTCTTTGAAACTCTTTTCTCCCCCCGAATGTTACACTTTGTTGTGGTATCGCCATGTTCTTGTGTACATGTACTTATACAGATATTGTAGCATGAGGAGGTTTTATTTCTTTGAATAGGGTGTATTACATCTTTTTAAAGACAGCCCATCAATCTTGAGTCTTCTATTTCCACCCACCATCTACGCGAGCCTAACTATCTGTATTCAGTCAACTGACGTCTCCTCCACTTTCCGAGTCTCCATTCTTCATACATACACACGTTATTTTTGTCCTATTCATGTAAATTATGCAGATAAGTATATAAAAGAGCCTTTCGCTACTCAAATGATGATGAGACCATATTTCCCATTTATTCAAAGTTGTCCTAGGGCCCGAATTCTGTTAAAACTTTTTTATTTCTCTCTATATGATATAGATATGTATCTCTCCCACATTCAGTCCACTCACTCACTCACTCACTCGACAACAATGAAGAAAAACAAGAGAGGCGGGGGAAAAACAAACTTTTTCTCATCTTATTAGGTATGTTTTATTTTTAATGTAATGTAATGTAATGTTGGTCGAAAAAGGAAAATATTATGGCAGTGGGGTATTAAGCGGAAGAAAAAAAACGTAAAATACACATTTAGGTATTCAAAATTTCAAGTATAAACTTCCAAGAAAGCTCGACGAGAAAACTCAAAGAAATTGTATACATTTCGGGTATTAAATATTTACATCATGTATTCGGGTTATGTTCTTTTGGATTTTGTTCAAATCCCCGTGTGTGTGTTTACGATTTACACATCAATGGTTCGTTTTCAGTTGAGAAAATGTTTTCAAAGATTTACTTGATGAAACGTACAGATGTACTGATGTAAATAATGAGGATTTGATACATTATACATTTGGTTGGTATATATGAACTTGAAAAGAAATGTAAAAGACTTTTTGCATGCAAAATTTCCGTCTCATTACCATTTGCTATCACTCTCGTTCAGTCGGGTACATTTGAATTTGTATGGATGGAGTAGTTAAATTCTTGTGGGTACCGTATAAGCTGTTATAGAACCCCACGACTTTATAGAACCCCACTTTCTATAGAACCCCACGACTTTATAGAACCCCACTTTCTATAGAACCCCAGGGGTTGTATAGGATTTTCCGATACAACCCCATGCTTTCAATGACATTCTCTGATTTAAATTACATTAAAAATCATAGATTTTAAGAACCCTCTTATAGAAAGTGGGTTCTATAGAAAGTGGGGTTCTATAGCAGTATATACGGTACATGAACATGTGTTGTGTTGTGTCAGTTGTGTGTGTGTGTGTGGATGTGGAATTTGTGTTGCGAGTTGCGAGTAGAGGAAAAAGGTTTGTTTGAACCAACTGGTAAAAAATGTACATACGTCTATGTAGGTATGTATGAAAAAGAAACTAGTTTTTGTGATCCAGGCCTTCCCCAACAAAGCCATGTTGCGCATTCATAAAACATGCCAGTGTGTATCTGTATATCAAAACAATTAAATTATTTCCTCATTTCCTTTTCCTTCTGACTTCTAGTGCGATTACTCTTCTTCTTATTCTGTCTCCATATACACATACACATCATCAGTTTTCCACATAACTCAGATCAGACGGTTATTTTCTTACAGGACGTATACCTACCTACTTATACTTACTGCTGCTGCTTTGCAGGTCAAATTAAATAAATAAGTACGTGCATATAGCAGATGGAAGGATTGTAAATTCAACATGATTTGTTATCAAGTTGAGTTAATGTGATTATGTTTTTGTGAACGGCGTAAGAACTCTTTTCATATATATATTATTATGCCTCCTCAATCCCAATATTTAAATACTCAACGTGTACATTGTACAATTTCAATTGCACAGACGGACAGTAAAGAAAAAACGTGTGAGATTTAATATCCCTATATGAATGATGGACTCAGAACTTACATCAATTCCCTCTGACTTGTGACTTCCTTACTCAACATGATTTTGTTTATGCATCTGTTAAACCATATGACATTGCTCAAACTCTTAATTGGACTCTTTGAATAACTTTAGATATAGACTTACTATACTAACACCAGATGCACGCAGTGTGCATTGACAAGAAATCATTTATAAGCACTATCAACACACCTATTACAATTCCACCGTGTTAAATAACTGCAAATTTTGGATGTTGCAATAAACTTTTTTAAACTCTCGTACATTGTATTTTCCATGTTACAAAAACAAAACAAGATGAATTGTACAAAACAAGGAATGTAAAATTTAATTATTCAAAGTAATTACAAGCTTGGAAATGAACTATACTCAATTGACTTCTAACATCTCTCTATTCTTAATTACAGAGTAGTCTTTCAAGGCTATAGAATATAGATGTTCCATATTAATATATAGAAAAAGTAGTAGAAACTATTACTATATTCCTTTCGATGAAGAATTTTAAAAAGACTTGCTTTTTAAAATGTCAAGTCGCCCCACATTAGAAATATTTGAGGCTTTTTAAAGGGTTTGAAGTCCACATTGAAAGGTTGTTTTATAGATTATAGATTATAGCTACACAAAAAATGCAGAAGAAAAAAAAATATGATCATACCTGTGGAATAGCCAGAGCTATGGAAACTAGCCAAATAACGATGATTTGCCGAATGACTCGACTCAGTTTGTTATTGAATTTTTGTAGCATAAACGGCTTGCAAATCGCCAAATACCTGTACATAAAACAATATTGTTTTCATTGATTAGTATATTATTATTATTATGGTTGCTTGGATTTAGACTTTAGTACTTTAGAGTTTAGACTGAAATGATGTATTTTATTGTTTGTATAAATAAAGTATTCTAGAAAATATAGAAGATGGACTTACCTCTCAATGGTAAAAGCAGTAATAGTTAATACAGTGGCATTTGCGGAAGTCTCAGACGCAAGTCCACGAGCGACGCAAAAGACTTCCCCAAAAACGTCTGGATATCTCCTCCAAATGGAATGCATTTCTGCGGGAAGCCCGGAGAGTAAAAGGAGTAGATCTGAGATGGCCAAACTAAATAGATAGTAATTGGTGGCTGTGTGGAGATATCTGGAACGGACTATGACAATGCACGTGACCACATTTCCCAGCAATCCCACTACCAAAATGATCATGTAAATGATGGTAATCGGAATGACAATGTACAATGGATCTCTGACTGGCCAATTATAGGAGGTCATGTTCCCCTCCAGTAATGTATTCACTACGGCCGACATTGGTAAATTCTCGGGTATTATAATCATGTCCGTATCATTTGCATTTGAGAGTTCAGCATTGGATGATGATGAGGACTGGAAATCCCAGGACTCGGACCCATTTGTTCCCAACCGGAACATGGTCATTTCATCATCCGACTCCATTTCTCCCAGACAGACAGACGGACAGACAGACAAGAAGGATAAATGTGTGTGTGGTGTGCGGTGTGTGGGGTTGAGGTTTGGAGCTGGACTGATAACAGTCAAAAGGTTGTTGATGGGAAATCGAAGTTTCTTTCGTATATCTATAGCTCCAAAGACGTCCGATAAATTCCTTTTTGATGAAAATGTCACTGTGAGTTATTTTTTCTTCCCTTTATTTTTTTGGTACTATGCACGATTGATGATGACATGAGTCATTCTTTTTAATGGAGAGAAATTGTAAATGTTTTCCCCTTAAGGATTTTTCTCCTCACTAGAGCACTAATAATAATTACCTATACAACAAGTTCAATGTGTTGTCATTAGGCAGTACGTGAAACGAATGTTTTTCAATGGTATTCGCCAATTCGTTGTAAAAAAAAAAACACTATTTGCTTTCCACGTAAAATCTATATATATACGTATATATAGTATTTCATTCGAGGATGACGGAAAAACATGGACGAGTGTGTTGAGTGTTGAGTTTTATTTACAAACCGGACTGGAATTCCCTCATGGATTTCTTTCCAAGCCGTGGGCGTCTTCTTTTCACTTGGTCGTCTATATGAATAGTTTTGTTGGAGTAGCTATGCGAATGTGAAGAAGGAGCATTTGTTTTCGTGCCGTTTTTATCCTTTCGAAGCCCCTCCATCATTTTCTCTCAGCTGCTTTCCCTTTCACCTGTAATTACGATACATTCAAAAGCAACAACATCTTGTATATAAATTTGTTACCAAGATTTTTATGTATATTTTAACTTTTAATTTCAAATGCAAAACTTATATAGTGTAATTTTGAACATGCAAAGAATCGTTTGGCTCTGCTTTCCTCATTTATACATACATGTGTATTTTATTACATATTCCTTCAACGCTTTATTCTTTCATATGTAAAAACTTTAAACAGTTTCTCAGTTTCCTTTTCAAGAAAATTCATTTCCAGTCATGAGCTATATCGCTCAGGACTTGAATCAAAGCGATTAGCCTTTGATTGTATTTCGTATGAACCACAGGATTTTCTCATCTTATAGTTCACCGAGTGGAAGATCAAGCCGTTTATTCGTGACGGATTGTAATCAAAAGGATTTCAGAAGAATTATTTTCTTATTTTGTTTCGTATTATGTTTACAGAATTTAGTGCAATAATGAAGGTACATACAGTGTCTACACAATTGAAGGACTCGAGACTTTCTGTCCCGAGAAAAGTTAAGATTCCTCATTGTTCTCTCCTGTGAGTTCTGAATAAATGGTCTTTAAAGTGGGGGATAGACTTTTTTTATTTTTTTATTTATGATGGATTTGGAAAAGTAATTTATTCGAGCAAACGATCTTTTTCAGCTTTTTCTATGGAAAGATAAAAAGGAAAAAAGTACTGAAAGGGATTTAAAGTAATTATGTTTGATGATCAAACTTTGATCTCCATCAAAAACAATAAAGAAGGCAAAATGAAGCAAATTGGAAATTGGAAATTCAGAGGAAGAGATTCAACTGACTACAGATATTATCGTCGTGTACACAAAAAGACAAAGGGATGGGAAAAAATCTGTCTCAAGTCCGCTCTTATTTTAATTTCCTTTGTAAAAAAAAAAAAAAAGATCTTACGAGAGCGACAGCCGTTAATTATGAAACTACACAAGTAAATAGCGAACAAAGGACTAACTCAATTATCGTGTATGTTCTCCAACTAATCAAATCCAGAGTACAGATATATATTCTCAAATTTGTTTTTATATCTCCAGTCAAAAGAGTCTCAATTAACAGACAAGTGTAACAACAAATTAGTTCAATATGAATAACAAAACAAAGTAAACGGATTTTTGTTATCCAAGTACCTACATCATATGCGTGTATATAATTTTATATATATATAGTTTGTAATTTGAAATTTTCGGGGCTTTCATCTCTATTGACACTCATCAATTCAAACTGCAACCTCAAGGTTATCTCTTATACTTTCGTTGATACATATATTAAGAAAAAAGTTTCTAATGACCTTACATGTACAAACGCTGGTTCCAAAAGTTTGGATACAAAATTATGGAGGTATCTGAACTTTTCCAGAAAGGGTATATTTGAAAGCGAATTTACGTGTTACTTGTTGTATAGGTACCCCCCCCCCCCCCCCCAAATAGTACCTACATACTTTCATCCGCACGTACTTACAGTAAAAAAAATGGGATTTATTGAACTCATAGTTGAATGTATTGTATATTGGGAGGAGTCTGGAAATTTACCGGGTTTACAAAAGTTCGGGTATTTCAATGAAATGAGAAAGTATTTAATAATGGGAAATCCTATACGGAGGAGAGAGAGAGAGAGTCTCTCGAATTATCTGAAACAGATGGACATGTGACGGTCTAATTGGTGTTAACTTTTGAGTAAAAGTCCTTAAAAAGGTTAATTCAAGCAGAATCTTTGACGTCAAAAATATCGTTGATAATAATTGGTCTAATACGAGATTTTGTATATATTTCATATGACACGTGTGGAAAACAATCGAATATTGTGGAGCATCATATGTGGTCAAATTTGAGCTAATTGTGTTAATCTCATTGTATATACCTACAGGGCTTTTCCCTTCACTAAAAGATGCAAAACCATGGAAAATTTTCCACGCTCAGTATTCCGCATAATGTACATAAATGTATCTTACGAATGAGTCTCACTTCGGCCTCTCTCTAACCGACTCAAAGTGTGTCCTAATGTCGAACTATTATAGGTTTTTGAGATCAATAAAAGTGATCCCCTCCAAGGAATGAAATTTATAAATGCAATTTGTACTAAATACTTATCTCATGATTTGATCAGTGGCAAACGAAAAATTGGGGGGAAATGATAATTTGTCCACAGCATTGAACTTGAACATTCCTTATCTGACTTCTCACAGTCAAGTGAAATTGTGAAAAGCTATATAATACGAAAAAAGGGCTGTGCAATATACGCACATGACTCGATGCCTAGCTATAGTAGCTAGACATAACGATAAATATTTATTACATGTACAATTATGTATATCAGGACGTGTATATCAGTACTTACCATCGGAAGAGTTGAGAAAAGGAAGCCCGTGATTTCAAATTAGCTGACGCGTACACTCTTTTTCCACATATAAATATAAATACACAACGGAACACATGCACGTACACCAACGGAAATTACAGGGATTTAGTTTACGATGAAAATCTGAAGATTGGCCAATAAATACTTTCTGTATCTATTTTCGTGTTCTTAAGAAGAACACTAAATTTTGTAATTCCCAACTCGTATATAGTCGTCCACCTCTCCTTTTACATTTGGTTTCTTTATTTATTTCTTCAAGTACCAACTATGCAGTGGTAATAAAACTTTTGTCTTATTTGTCTTATTTAGTTTTCCTTCAAAAACAACGAACTTTTCCCGAGATTTTTAATAGTCGAGAGATTCCACATAGTTTTCACACAATTATTTATTTCATGTTGCTTGTTGTTTGTTGTCATTTGTTATATTTCGTATATTTCCACTTTTGTATCGTTCACAATATTCACAACTTTTGTATGTAGTGTGCTCTCTGTTTTTTGTGCTCACACTTTCCTCGTAGACGTGATGCAATGAGGATTATATGATGAGAATTATTATAATAATTTGTTTTTTCCACAAAACTTGGACTTGGAGAACGACTGGGAAAATAAATGAATGATTTGTTTGTGTTTCTCAAATGAGGAAATCCACGCGATTGTTTAAAATAGTTGAGAGTTAATCTCGGGAGACGGGAAACAAATGATAGAGCCAGTTCATCTTCGTCTTTCTCGTCTTCTTCAATCTTCAATGTACTTTTAAACTAGTAAGTTATGTGTGTGATTGTGTGTGTGTGTGTGTGTGTGTGTGCATGCGGTACAAAGGTAACAAGTCGAGTTTGACTATACACTGACTGAGTTCACATTCACAAGGCCAAAAGTTTTCAAGTGGCCTGAGAGTCTTTACCTTACGTAACAAGTGTTACTTTGGGCTCATATTGCTCAGAGTTGGAGTTTTCCAGAAAACAACCAAGAGAGAGAAAGAGTAGGAGAAATATAATTATATTAATGGAAGAAGACGCCACGAGTATATAGAGTAAAACTCTATCAGTGATTGTTGTTAGAAGTGAGTATATAGCATGAGAGTTGAGAGAGCTCGTAGATTTTTTCCTATAGTGAATCTCTCTCGTAACACTGAAACACACGGAAAGAGTATAAGAATCCTTTTAGTTTGGCAATAATGCAAAAATAAAATAGTAATTATATATCATTTGTATTGAAATTTATGCGTAATTATATATGGACTAATTGACTTGGATTGTTTCGTTTAATACAAAAATATTCCTCTAATGGTATAGATCAGTGTTTTTTTAATACTCTTCTTTCATTTGAATGCGTGCTTATGAATTCCAATTGGACCAACAACCAACAACCAACTTCACCTTAAATAAATTAAATAAAGCTATCTATATATATCTGTGGAATGAATCTGTTGCAAAAAACAAAAACAAAACTTTGTGGAGTTTTGAAACGTCCAAGTTTGTCTTTGTCTATATGTTTTAAAGGTGTTTGTGTTTGTGTGTGTGTGTTGTTGTTGTTGCTTTTTTTTGGATTATATTTGAATGAGGAGATTGAGAGATTGAAATATATTCTGTGTGATTCTTACTACTGCTTGCTTTGCTGTAGTGTAAATGGTGAGGATTTGATACTTTGATACTTGGACGAATCACTTTGAGACAGACACAGGCTTTAGTTTTTAGTAATATAGAGAGATACTTCGGTCTTGGATCTCAAGAACCGACTGTTCACCCAACTCCATCGCCGATCCAGCTAGTCAAAAGAACCCCCACACCGAGAGAGAAGAATCAGAGAATGAACGAGAGAATGAATTCCCACCATTTTCACTCTTGAGTCTTGAAATCGTGGTCTTCCGCAGTCGGTTCTATATATTCCGGGTAGGCCGTGTATGTGCTGGGGAGGGTTTTCAGTTGTCAAGTTGCTCTCTCTCTCTCTCTTTCTCTCTCTCTCCGTCTCCGTATATCCTCACTGTACTTGATATTATTGGTATGTATTCTGCCAGTCTTACACTTACACACTTTTCCCTTCTCCGCTTTTTTCTCTTCACTTTTCTTTAGGTTCGTTTTGATTCTGAAATTTTTAATTGCATCTTTGCTGCTTCTATCTGTATATATACCATGAGTTTCAGTACTCTCAGCTTTGTGCAAAGAAATATCAACTAATGAAGATTTCAATCTTTCCACCGTCTCAAACGTATATATATATGAATATATATGACTGGACATTATGATAAAATTGCAAACACAATTCTCAAAAGGCCATAAGGAAAGTTTCTTTAGGGAACTCGACGCACAAATTGGAAAATTTGGAATTTTACTTTACATACTCATCATTGGAAATCGTACTTTTTTTTAGACAAAGAAAAAACAGTGCTAATTGCTTTGAATATGAAAATGCCTTTTTGCTCTTGTTTTTATTGAATGTAAACAGGAATCCTGCTGACTTTTTTTGAATTGAGCAATTCAATCTACCTATATACATGAGAACGAATTATATATATATCTGTATATGTCTAGCACAACCGCACACCGTGAGTTAAATTATATACGCGCACGCAATTATTTTTCAATGTGTATAGACTGGGTGTAAAAAAATGTGGTACATCAAAAAAATATGGAATAGACTTTGAGTGAATTCATCACATTGCATATAATATATATTTTATTTTATTGCCTTCTTAAGATTGAGATTTGAGAGATTATTACCCAGATGAGATTGAAGGTTAGTCGTGCATATGCATTCATGTATGGAGGCGTAGTAGAATATACATTTACTTACATGTAAACAGAATATCTTTATCATTGTATTATTAGTTCATTTTTTAGCTTTCGACTTTTGAGTTTTGACGGTGCATATGTATACAAACTTGACATTCAACTGTGTATAGTCAAATATGTCTCTCTCTCTATCTTTGTTAGTTTAATAACGCCTACTTCTATAGTAAAACAAAAACATCGTTTCTGTCCCATTTCCATCATCAATGAACATACCACACAGTCAGTGTGCATATATTTACTTTCCTATTTTGCTTTAAATTACTGTTTACTTATGGACGATTTGTAAGGACAGATTTTATTAGGTTACATTGCTGCGTTTTTATTACTTTTTATTCAAATACTTGGAAATGTGGTGAAAAGTCAAATAATTGATTCAAAATTTGAAAGTGGGGAAATATGGGAGAAGAGCAGATCCATAGCTAACGAAAAGGGTTTTCCCCAACTATTTTTTAGAAGGATAAAAACTAACTACGTGTCTTCCTTATATGAAAGTAGTATGCAAAAGTAATTTTTAAAAAATTCTAACTTGACCTGGGGAGGTACTTTAGGGGGGGTCGAAAGTTCAATTTTGACAAAGGTATTGCCATTTTCATAAATTCCCTATTGCATCAATCTCGGATTTTCT
>JAIUND010001652.1:0-32017 GCA_034699125.1 Gisinianus flammeolus | reverse complement strand
AATTTGGATTTTTTTTTGAAAAACGTTGCAAATGTCCTAAAACGCATTTTGCACATAAAATCGAAAAAACGCGGGTCGACCCGCGGGTTGCGGGTTGAAGCGGGTCGACCCGCGCGGGTTGCGGGTCGACCCGATCCGCTGGTAAGCCTTATCTTTTACTTGGTTTTGCACAGTCAAGACAAAGACAGGGGCAGAGAGAGAAAAATAAAAAAACTTCTTATCGTCACTAAGCAAAAGCAGGTTTGTGGACATGAGTTGTGTGAAATTTCAACTGAACGCTCTGTGTGTCATGCGGTCACCTTTTCTCTTTCATCATTCATCCTTCATGTGGGCGTGTGGTGAGCGATGCGTGTGGTAGTTTGTCGTTTTCTTTTCGGTTAAAGTATTTTGCATTGAGCTTCTTCATGGTCAGGAGCAGTAGGATTACTCAGATAGTCGTCTCCTCGTCGTCGTCGTCGTCGTCGTCATATGTCATGTCCTTCCTCATCCCTCATCGTCAGTCTTGACATTAACTTGGTGAGGAAGGCAAATGCAATCAATGTAAATATATATACGCTCGCTTTAATGCTCTCTCACCCCGAAATTTCATACCCCCACCCCCCACTTTCCCCTCCTCTCAAAACCAATTGAAATGGGAATAAAATGAATTTTATTTTATGCTTGAAGGATCCTTTTTGGCAATTTCCGAAATTTGATTCAACATTCATCTGAACAATTTACAGTGAGAATGTGAGTATGAAAATGAAAATAAAGGGAGGGAAAAAAGGAAAGCGCACAATCCATTTGGAAAATTACTAGACTTTTCCTCTTCTCTCTCTCTCTCTTTCTCTCTCTCTCTCTCTCTTTCTCGCTCTATCCTCAGCAGCAGCGACGGATCCTGGTGCTGACAGCTCTCTAGGTTTCCCGTACACTTTTACATACTTTATACTTTATGCACCAACTACTATACATGAAAGAATGTGGCCGTAAAACTTTTTTTATTCTTCTTTAACTCCATTCAGAATCTTCCGATGTAAAAAAAAAATTACTAGTCATGTGTAGATGTAGAATGTACCAACCAACGCATATAGTTTATAAATGTAATTTGTCTTGCACAAAGGGAAGACGAAAGAGAGAGAGAGCGAGATAGAGAGAGGGAAAAAATGCATCTGGATGACTCCCGACTTTTGTACAGAGAGAGATCTAAAGTCTCCCAAATCTTGAGCTTGAGGTCTCTTCGTCTCTCTTTTCCTATTCCTATGGATTTCTTGTCCCTTCCTCTAAGGTTTGATGTAAATCGAGGACATTCAAATAGAATCGGACAGAGAGAGAGAGAGAAAGAGAGAAACATTGAACAGAACAGAATGGAACAAGTCATAAAGTACGTTTAGAATTAATATGACCCTGAGACCCAGAAAGACAAAAAATGTACACGGACTATTGAGGATTGAGAATGGAGAGAGTTGACTGGCTAAGAATATAGGGCGAGTGTAAAGAGATTTCTGAATGGCATGGCATGGCATGGCATGGCATGAAGGCTGGAAGTTGATGAAAGAAATGGCAAATGGTCCCTACTACAGAGTATTAGTAGGTATTAGGATTTATCCGACAATTGTTCTTGAAAGACTATATGGACGACTTGAGCTTCTTCATGTCATTCTCATTCTTCTCATTGGCATCACACATGAGAAATGTCTCGCTTGGCTCCGGATTCTATATGCTCTTTCCTCCCATACACACACACACACACACAGTGGGCCTTCCTCAAAAAATCCATGCTTCGTAGAAAGTGTAGGTAGATATTATTTCTCAAACGAACAGTCCGATTCCCATACCTTTACCTATACAGATAAAGCATCTCCCGTTTCCCTCTTTGCGCATCGTCATTCGCAATTCGTAATTGTTAGAAGAGGTAGAAGAGAAAACCTTTATTTGATGAGTATGTACACACAAATATACTATAACGGAGGATTATGGACACATATTGTCCAGAAAGAGCTCTCTATGGAGTCAAGACGGTGCCGCCTCTGAACAGATGAAATATTCTTTACACATGTAACTCGAGGTAAAAAGAACGAGCATCCTTACTTTTTGCTATCTACACACACACACTTAATACACATACACTGCAGCTTGTGTGGCCAGTCCCAGTTGAGAAAGAAGAAAGAGAAGGAGAAAGAGAGATTTCTTACTGGTATCAGTTACAGTTTTTCTTTTGTCTTTTGGCTTTTGCTCTTTCCTTTCTTTCTTGGCTCTTGGTTTTTCACCGTTATTGAAATAGCTCACATGTTTTTTTTGCTATGGTGAGCTTTTTTTCCTTTCTCTTTTTGTGTGTTTGAGCTCCTCGCAATAGCAAAAGAGTTGTTTTTGGTTGCTCTCTCTCTCTCTCTCTCTCTGGCTTTGTCTTTATTTTCATTTCCTCTTGTATGCTGTGAAAATGGTTAGTGGTCACTGGTGAATTCAAGAATCTGGATTTTGGTGCTCACCACAATTTTTTTTTACGATACGGTTATTTTTCTGTTGTTTATCTGGTTTAATATTTCCTAATACATACCTCCTAATTTTTTTTAGTATGGTCCAAGCTTTTATACAGTGTGGCTACAATTTGGAGTCACATATGGACTATGAAACGTTTAGCTGGACCACTTTCAGCGATACAAGTGGAAAAAATACAAGTAAAAAAAATACCTATGTGAAGTTGCAGTTAAATGTTATATGGTGAAGTACGTGTGGTTTGTACATGTTGGGAGTATTACATTTGTAGAATTATTTGTAGTGGTGGGAAAAAAGAGGGTATGAGTGTACATGGATTACGATACATAAGACCGTTGGATTGAATGATGATGGTGATGGTTTTATCCTCAACACGCCAGTACTGTGTGCTCAAATGTCCTTCAATCTTTCTTCCTCTCCCATATCCCACTGTCACCTGTCAAACGTCTCTCTCTCTCTCTGTCTGTCTCTGCATCTTTGTCCTTGGTGTTTGTGTGTGTGTGCAGAGTGTAGACAGAGTTTTATCTCTTCTCTTCATCCCAAGGAGTCTCAAGATGGTTGGGATTTGCAGAGTATAGGGAATCGAATCGAAAACCTCACATTGAATTTCATGAATGGACCAGGAAGAAGTAAACTATATCTTTCTCTCTCTCTCTCTTTTTATCCTTCTTCACTTTCTCATCAAACTTCAACTTCCATCAAAATCCAATGTATTACGAGGCGAGAGGGAGACTAGACTCTGAGCAATATGGATTATTACTTTTTACGTTTGACTACACAATTACCAACTGCATCTGACTTGGAGCCATTTCTGTCTGGAGATTTTTTTTCTCTTTTTTCTCTAGAAGCTCCCCCCCCCCTAAGCAATATTCCGCCAGATATGTACACTTTTTCTTAAAATCATATGTTATTCCAAGTAAAAGTATATAAATATGCGAGCGAGCAGCAGTTGTAATTGGTGAAAGCAAAGTATCATCTCATACTTACATATGAGATACGATACTTTGAACAGTTCCAGAGAAAGGAAAACCTCAAAATTTATATTGATTTTTAAATTATAAAGTTTTGAATAATAGTATACTTCCTTGCTCTTGATAATTTTCAAGGATGAAAGACCACATGGAATTTTCAGTTGAAAGATTCACTGTCTTATTTACTTTTATCGTCCAAATTGACGCTCTTCACTCAATTTCCGGCTGTCTTCTCCTCATTTCCTGTCTATACCTGTTAATCCCACTTTTGTAAACCCCGTTTCAATCAAGCAACTGCCCAACTTTTACTGCTCCTCATCTCCCTCTGTTTAGTTCATAATATCAGTATGGTAAAGACTCGTTGATTTCTCCATGGAGTTTCCATTTTGTCATTGTAATTTTGATTTGAAATCCTCATACAATGTAGTACGATAGATATTCAATGGAATGTGTGATCAAGAATAATTGTCATGAGATGGATCGATTTTTCGTGATTTCGTCGTCTTGGAGTACATAATTTTACATGCAATGCGGTTTGTAATCATATGCATGAAGTCAAAAAGTATTACCTACACCATCAAAAGGGATTATTCACAACAAAAAAAAGTGAAACATTTGGTGGGCATGTATTGTTGAAAAATCATGAGATTGATTTCCAACCCCTGCAGTTACCCCGTTTTTTTAAAGGGGAAACGAATCGTATAGAAACTCTGTTTCCAGCTATGAAAAGAGTCAAATCGAATGGTGCAGTTGAATTGGATTCAAATGTCATTTCCTTTGCAATACTTTGTGAACTCTAACTCATGTATGTGTGTGTGTGTGTGACTGAAAGAGTGCAGCCATCACCAGATTTTGGCTTGGGAATTCGTCTGTATCCTCCAGACAGATTTATTTTCAATCTTGAGCCGTATGGCCATGCAAAGCCGGAATGGCGTCAGTAATAGTAATAATAATAAAATAACAATATGATAAGGTTCAGTAGTTGTAGGTGAAGGTCAGAGTGATCCGCAAATGTTACCACCATCGCGACTGAGGACTGAAAAATTGATAGTTGAGCAAGCTGACGATTTGAAATTTTGTAAGGGGGTTCATAAAAACACGCTGTTGCATTTCCCTGTCTTTTCTTGTATGCGAATCTCACAGAGATCAATTTCCCCTGGTCAGTTGACCGCCAAATAAACATTGACGGATTGTAATAGCCTCCCCCCTTCTGTCTGGCTCCTGTTTTTCTTCTTTCTTTTTTTTGGCTTTCTATCATGACGATGTGGATCCGCTCATTCAATTAACTGAAGCCAGAGAACCAGACGGACACAAAAGCTACTCCCCCCTCCCCACCTACAATCAATAGACACACACGCACACGCACACATTTGAGATACCTTAATTGGAATTTGATGTGTTGACTTTAGTTTTTAAAATAACTCTTTTACAATTCTTGCAGTGGTTGTGAATTCTTTTTCTTGTTTTCCTGTTTTACATACAACATTTAACAACTTTGGGCATGCAAATAACCATTCCCACTTTTTGTTTATTGTTATTGTAAATTGTATGTAGGATGACAATTTATCCACACGCTCGTCAAAACATCAATTATCCATTTTACATGGTAAATACATGTGCGTTTTGACTTTCGAAATGACATGTTGGTGGAAAGCAGAACCAGGGTACACACGGCATTGAAATTCATTCCCAGAAACCCTTTTTGAATTCATAATATACATTAAATTTGGAGTCCGGTAAATAAAGTTGGTTCGTATAATCAAATGAAAACACTCTTCTGGAGTGAGAGAGAGAGAAGCGAATATTGTATAATTGTAATTTGTATCTAACCTACCAGATTAAATCAAATATATTAGTAATATGATTACTGTGAGAATGCTTGCTCTAAAGTACAAATTTGTCAACACATTCTTTTGTGAAAGTTTATAGACATTATTTGACTTTATTTGTAGTCTCTCTCTCTTTCCGTATCAAAGTGAAATGTTGGATAACAGTTTAATTGTCATGGACAGGAAAGTGTGATGGAACGAGAGGAAGGGGGAAAAGCAATTCTCCACACACACACACACATCTATTTAATACTCTGGTGAAATTTCGTTTGATATGACAAACGAAAGTGAAAGTGTGTGTATATGTGTGTGGGCGGGTGGGTGGGTGGATATACAATGTGTGCATACAGAGATTGAAGTAAAACATGAAAATAAAGTTAAGAGCTGCTAGTTTTTATATACAGGGCGACAGATTGTGCGCACTGTAACTTTGATGGGACATAGACGTTGGACAAGCATCAATAAATCTAAAGAAATGACATCGTAAAATTCGATAAATGGTTGAAAAATGAGACACGGCAGCTGAAGGAAATTGACCGTTCCAAGAGAGAGAAACAGAGAGGAAAGAAGAGAGAAAAAGAGATAGAGAGAGAGAGAGAGAGAGAGAGAGAGAGAGATAGGAAAAGAGGGAAGAGGATGAAGAACACAATACCTCCACAAAATTTCCCTCTCTGAATCGAGTTGCTTTTATAATGAAATGTGTGGACAGTTGGACAGTGAACGGTGTTGGCAGTGGACAGTGGAAAGTGGACACGGACACCAAGTTCATGTGTAGATGTACCAACGACTAATTTCACATTTCACATTAAATTCAAATTTATTTTCTCTTGTCAGCTTCCATCTTTTTCACATACCAACACACAGTTCATTCCCTCCATGACAATTTTCTATATATATATATTTTTTTTTTCCTTACATGCTGTGGTACTTTATCATAATTTCTCCCGCTCCAAAATACCCATTCCATTCGCATTGATAGTTTATATCGACTTCCCAGCCATTTATTTTTACAATTTGTTTTTGCGTTCGTAAACACACATTTTTGAAGCTAATAAAAAAAAAGTTTGATGACATTTCATTTTCATTACTTCATAAAGTCTAAAGTTTGAAATTGCCGATCCATCACAAGAATCTCATTCTTTGTTTTTAGCAGAACCATCCAAATTTGTTGAAGAATATATTTGAATGCAATTCTCCTTGTTTTTTTTACTATCCTATATATACTTTGACGTTTGAATGGCAACATATATGATGAACATGCATAAATTGTCCCACAATCGTCAAATTTTTATTTTCATGTCACTGTTGGATTTCCACCTTAATATAGTAGTGCCACAGTAACGTATTAAAGCTTCAATTAGTAAATCAGGGTTTATGATTCTGATGGAGATGGTTGAATTGGAATCTTATTGAAGGTATTGCGTTCAATTAAGTTTGATTTCAGTCCGATTTCAATCCTATTGACTATACTCTACAAATCACAATGAAATTCGCTAACGTGTCTTTTGGTCGCTACCATTTTCAGCTCTCTCGTCAGTGTGAGTTTCTCGCATTTTAATTCAATTTCGCTGTGGAATTATTTATCGAACAGCTAGGTACAGATATTATTTCCAAATACTCGTTTTAATTGAGTATAATTCCGTTTTTGCATTTTGTCAGGAAATCGAAATGGCTCCCACCCCCGTGAGATTGAAACTTGATACTTGATCTCACTCTATCTGTAATCTGTGCCAAATGAACGTGAACACATGGAGTTACTATATCGGGTTTGGATAGTATTACCATTTACCACATTTACTTGACATTTTTTTGTTCATTTTTGTTGAGTATTTTGCAACTCGGTAATTTACTTGGCATGGATTCGCTGGAGGCGTCACAAAACTGCTTCCCATCCCAGTTCTGGGCGGTGGTGAGATTTTCTATCTGCTTATCGACTCTAAAAAAAATTCCTTTCTGGAATATCATTTGGTTATTTGGATTCGAAACCAAAAGACTACATCGCATTAAGTTGCAAATCTTAGAATTGTTTGCACTGAACATTTTTATCGACTTTCTCTGAAGTCCCTATCTAAAATGTATAACATGCAATCTGACACAAAAGGTACCCCGAAAAAGCATGTAAAAGTATACCTGGAACATGGAAATTGGGCCACTAGAGTTCATATTATATACGTTGTTGGGGGGAAAAGAGTGCAATTAATGAAATGGCTCGATGGTACCAGGAAAAAAAGATAAATTATTAATTTGGATTTGATTTATCTCCTGAGGATTTGGCAAACTATTAAAAGACGCTGCTGTAATTACACAGTGATCATTTCATAGAGGAAATGGCTTGGAAAAAAACCTAAAAAACTTTTTTTCACTATATATACATGTACATAGAAAATGTTTGCGAGTGCGTGTGTAAGTTTGGAGAGATGGATTTTTTTCTTCGTTTCTCTTTTAAGATAAATTGACTGTCACCAAAATGTTTTTTGTCCACTTTGCTGTTTTAAGATAGTTGACAGTAAAAATATATACCATTAGTTGCAGTGTGGACAGAGAACACGGAAGTGAAAAAGAGTGCATTCTGTTCATTTTCCCACTATACACATTCATTTCCCCAACTATAATTTATGACTTTCCTTCGTATTAATGGTGCAAAAATGCTCGGATGTAAATGGCAATATTCTTGTATCATAACTATGAAACAACTTCTCTTATTGGGTCCACAAAAAAAAAATCACCATTGTATATATCGTATAATCTTACATACGATATATCTTTATTTTGGTTTTCGGGACATAAGATTAATACGCGAATTTTCAATGATGGAAAGTAAAGAGAATCCCTGTTCAAGTTCAAAGATGTGCATCGTAAGATTGAGAGCACACCAAAAGTTCATTTGTTTATTTAAGTTTATGAAGGATCAAGTGGAGAAAAGTAAACAAGGAATGTTCAACAAGGCTAGTAGACTTTGTATCAATTTAATTTTTTAATTTAAGAATAATTTAAACTCCATTATATTTAATTTGAAAATCGTTATTCTAATTGGTCGCAATAGTTAGAAATTTGCAAGTGCCATAATCATTAGGAGTGTTCGGGGGGTAACTGCAGTATTTTTATACTGATCCCATTTTGCACGATAAATAAAGACAATACAATGTATATCCACCAAGTACCCGTGAGCCAACAACAACAAGTATTTGTCTCCATATGTACATGCATGTGTTACACCTACTCAGCTAATGCACATTTCCCTTCATATTATATATATGTTCAATAACAATACAAACACAAGAAGCAAACAAACAAACAAACAGGAAAGAGCGAACATATTTTCTTATTTGTCCGCATCATTGGAACTTTTCATTTCCCCTTCACTCGATCTAGTCCATTTTTGTCTTTCTTCCTAATTCGAACGAAATCCTAATCATATCTGTAGAAAGAGAAAAGGAATTCAAGAAACAAGAAAAAAAGAAGCAAAAGTCCAAGCTCTGATATATGTATATAAAGAAAAATTGCCAATATCATTAGAGCGAGGAAAAGACCACTTTCAAAAACAAGTTCAAAGTAAATATAGAGTTTAATTACAGGAGCCCGTTTGAAGCATCACCTGTTCACACATGGATTTTTCTATACAATAATTCAACATGCATTGAGGACAGTGAGAAGGAAACACACGGAGAGGATTTTTCTAAAAGGAATTACCTTGTAATTTAATTTGAGTATTTCCCCTGTATACATTGTTTAATGATGACTAGAGGTTGAATAATTGGGGTTTTAAATAGAAAATTACTAGTTGTCTCCTTTTATATAGGGTATGTATATGGTTGACAGATCGATTGAATGATGAGGAACTCGGGAAATTTGTTAATTCCCTCAAGTTATTCCATATGCCTTCTATTTAGTTTAGTTGACGTTTTGCTGCTCTCAAGATTTGCATTTCCTATGGTCATATAATATATAGTCCATGAACTTGTCTCTCGACGGCTTCATTTTGAACGAGTAATTTTCAAGTCTCTTGGGCAAAATTTGTTGGAAAAAATTAAAATTAAAATGTAAGCTAAGCCGGAGAATGAAATGATCGTCAATTAATGAATTTGATGATTTTTCACTGGGAAATTGTGGGTTAAACCCACTGGGTTTTACAATTCAAGTTTCTTTAAAGAGTGTACATTTTATGTGAATATATGTATAATAAAATAGATACGATCTTACCATATACTTGGAACTTGGAATAATAGTCTTCATCGCGTATGTGTATTTTCTTTTCTTTTCTTTGTTCCCTTAGGTATACTTTTTGGCCTTTGCATTACTCACCGGCAATATGGCGTTCCTTGAAATTGAAAGATGGTTTAAAAGTCGTTCATCGTCTGGGATGAGAGTGGGAGGGACTCGTGAACATCATAATAATAAAACTGGAACGGTGATTGCCAGTGGAACTTCTGGAACCGGGACCAACGGAAACGTAATGAACAAAGTTGATGACAGCTATGATACTAATTTTAGTACTTTAGACGATCCGAAATGTGCGGAAATGGAGGAATCCCCCACCACAAAGGGTAAATATATCGTACAGAAACATATTCATTCATTTTAAAATTACATATAACACATAAAAAGAAATTTCAATTATTACAAAAATTCCAAGGACATATGTTCATTCATTTACATTCAAAAAGATCCGACGCAGTTAATCGTTGACATACAGTCAGATGTCCATAATATAAAACACACAGTAGTAATAGTAAAACTAAAACAATGCAATGCAATATACTTTATTCATCGTTCCGGACAAAATGCGTAGCATTTATACAAGTTGGTTTACAAATGACGTCGTTTCCTGAAATGGAATCTTAATTTTTCCTTCCACGTTCCGGACATTTGATCAGTTTTGTGGGATGGGATTTTAGAGATTTCTTGGACCAAACTAAATGAGTTTGGTCGCTGGAATTGAAATCCTATAGTTAAAATAGCCAGAATATACGTATAAATTACTCTTAAACCAACGTGGATTACTTTACTTCTCTTTTATTATGAGCATTTGTATCGTAATCTGGAGCTAGAACAAGGAATGATATGATTATGTTTGAAATGGATATACCATATATTTATATCTATATATATATACAGATAGACGACTTCAAGTCTCGTGAGTATACCTCGTTAGTAGGAATATAGAAACGGAATAATTTTGTTTCCCCCTAGACGACATTTCTCAATTTGAGATCCCACATGATAACAGACGGACGTTATATAGGTTTATATATTCTCGATTCTCGAGTTGGCTCGCCCGAATTACAATACGAACGAGTCAAGGAATAAAGCGAAATAACAAAGAGAACAGAGAGTGAGAGAGCAGAAAAAGTCGTGGAGCAATAAGGAATAAAGAGATGGGAAAGGGCAAAAGAAGGAAATGAGGTTATATCTAAATGCGGGAGTAATGAGAGAGTGGGACTGGTTCTGTCGTCCTATCGTAAAATACCCTCAATGAGAGAGAGAGAGAGAGAGAGAGAGAAAGAGAGAGACAGAGACCACTCGAGGTAAGTGTACAGAGAAACCAAGAATAAAATTCGAACAAGTGCCCGACTTTCCCGTCCTAATTGAGAAAGTTAGTTAACATTCCTTTCGGAATTTCGAAATTTCACATTGTGTCCCAACGTGTATACGAGAGAAATAGAAAAAAGAGGAAATGACTCCTCAACTCCGATTCCTAATTCTGAGTCCTCCAAATCTATGAGATACCACACACGCACACACACACACACACACACACAAGGAGAAAGTATAAGGGAAACTAAGTTCATGTGGAAAATGGCGCATGCATATATTTTGATGACCTGCTTCATTCTGCTGAGAGCTTACTTAAATTTGTATTTGTATGCAAAAGTATATAGGAGGAGGATCATATTCAACATATGTACGGGGAATAATAAATTCCTATGATGTTTTCAAAAAATTGTACTCATTTTTCAAGTTAGTTGTATGATGATGCATCCTCGTATACCTACAAACACTTATAATAAAGAGAAAGTAGAATAGAATTAACATGATATAAATAAAGAGATAGTCCTTCGTCCATGGTTATTGTATGAAGAGGGAACAGGGATAAATTAGAGTAGTCACCATGTATACGACCATGCTTTATGATCTGTATATAGATTCTTTTGATGATAAAGGTCAGGATCGTGAGCACATGTACATATGAGCCTGCCTGTGGCAAGTTTTTCCTGAGAAGGTGAAAGTATAGGGTGAAAGATAACAAAAGGGGAACACAACTTTATACATAAAGTATATGTTTATACGATACGTGAGCACGTGTATGAATAATATGCAGCAGCTACAACTTAAATGAATTAAAATATCCTTAGAATTCCCCTCTACAACGAATATACATTCACATTTCCTTGGTATATGTGTTTGACTTTATATTTATAATTTATATTTATGTACACATACTCACGGTTTGTGGTTCCCTTAACGAGTTTGTACGGTTAAACTAATTATGGGATTTCGTAATTTCATATGAAAATGTATACTAATTACTCTTTTGATTTCAAAATTACTCCACAGCCGTTGTGGTCATCCTTGTAGATTTTGCGTGTGAAGTTACTGGTTTTTTCGCTTCAATTATCCTCATCCGTGGACTCCAACAGGTTCGAATTTCGTTATTGCTCCTCGGGTACTCGTTGAAAACGTAGTATAAAAAAAACCATGCTGTTTTGTTCAAATTGAAATCGTTTATAACTGTTTAACTGTGTAAACCTGGAAATTGGTGGTGTTTCTTTTCAGGAAAGAAAGGCACTTCTCATTCCGTGGATAATCGTCGTTCCCACTCATACTCTCATTGATGTCTACACAGCTTGTGACATTGTGGTAAATGTTTTGAGTCACTGATTAGTCAAGACAAACTTTAAAGACAAATTTTAATAATCATTTTTGATACCAAATGGAGGTCCTTTGTTATTTGTTTCAGATTGCCTTCATTAGTTCAAGTAATAGAGGGCTGGATGTGGGACAAGATAGTTATGGCACTGGGATTCTCTTCTCAGCCGTGTCCATCACTTCCATGATTAATGTAAGTCCAACTCTCCATACATTTTGAATCGTTATTTTCCATAAAGTAAGTTCATTTCCAAAACAAAACAAAAATGTTTACAAAATACAAATCGAATTGGAAATTTTTCTGCACTCGCTTAATATGGAAATATTAGGATTTTCATGTACGTAAATGCATGAGCATTTGCAGAGTCGCTACATCCAAAGTAAACTTCAAGTTATTCAATTAAGTGGAAACAATTGTGTTGATTTGTGTTAACATGTGTAAAATTTGCTGTATGAATTATGAGTCATGCTACTAATTTGTTAATTTGTTTTCTATATCTGTTATAATATGGCTTTGAGAGGAAATCATTAGACGGATTCTGAAATAAACCGAGTGTATATATTCTAGTACAATGTACATGGCGTGCATTACTTTAAGAACTTAAAAATGTGTAACGAGTAAACTTGGGAAACGTTGATATATTTTTCCAAGAGAAAGTTATTTACTCATCTCAAATCCGTCTCCCACCACTATTTAATTTATGTTACAACAGAGATAGAGAGAGCGAGAGAGCGAGAGAGCGAAAACAACACAAACCACCGCAATCTACTACTACTTCCTATATAGCTTTCCTGTGTATGTTCAAAAAATGAAGCTCGTAATTGCCTCGAAAAACTTTGTGTTTTTCCTTGTTTATGAGTGTACTACTTCATTTTGCACGCAAATGATAAATTTTTGTGAGGCTTTCCGTTTCCTTGGTTCACTGGTGTGTTCTGTTGTTCCCACAGAGTTTTCTCCGTGTCAGCGCAATTTATTTCATTCGTATAGGTACATATATATGTAGTTTCCCATTTGAAACCGTCCCTCTTCTTTCACCCTCGCTCATTCTGTGTGCACATGTACATATATATAGTTAGTTAGTTACAACCAGGAAAATGGAGAGCGTCAATTGAAAATCCGAAGCGCACATTACACATTAGCGCATTACGACTTACGTCTACGACCTCGACAATGATTACGCATTGGAACATAACAATTTACGTGAGCATGGGAGTAGGCTGAATGGTCTAGAGTCTAGTGTGTGTGTGGCAATGAGAAAGAGAAAGAGGAAATCTTTGAGGAGAAATCTTTGTTTCTCCTACATCCCTTTTTATCTTTCCTATATTCATTCCTCTTTCTCTCTCTCTCTCTCCCTCTCTCTCTGTGACCTAGAATGGAAATGATTTTACATTTCCAAACCACAGAGAGACAGATAGTCCTTTTACAAGTAAAATGGAAAACGGAGAGACTATTTGTACTATTCACATTATTACAATTTCCCATTTCTCAACATGATTTGCTCATGCTTATCTGATTTGATTATTCTATCGTACATGTAAACACTTGACAGACATTACGGTGAGAGCAAACGACAAATGTGGAAACGAAACTCCGAACACATTCCCAACTTTCCGTTCTTTTTTGCATTTCAAGATACATATTGCAATTGTAAATATACTATATAGGAGGAATCCCTTTATAAATGTTTGTCTTAGATATTAAAGTGAGTTGAGAGCAGCACATACATGGGATGGATCAGAGAGAGACAATTCTCATTCACCCACAATACTTAATCCAAATAGTCTTTGTGTGCCCACAGCGTGTTTTTTCCGTAATCCCGCAAAATAAGGTTTTCAAAACTCCGGAGGAGAAGGATTTTTGCAATCAAAGCACACTCAACATGCACTCGGGTACTTGCCAAGTATAGGTACTACTTGGTACACGAAGGGAACACAACCAACCGAGGAGAAGTAACCGACCGAGAAGAGTAAATTGAAAACTTGAAAGTGAGTACACATATGCTTGTAATTTCATTAAGTTGAGATAGCAGAACCGAACCGAAGGGTAATAAGAAATTTATTTGTGCACTCACATCGTTGAGAAAAGTACTATAGTCAATGTGTGTGGACATTTCGATTTGTACCCACGGCATATTTAGATGTAGGTATGTATTTTGTTTGAGACTTTGGTGGACCACGGATTCTGCGGATATGTAAAGGAACACTCTTTGCATTTCTCCATCAAACGTGGCGGTGTGGTTGTTGGAAGTTTCAAACTCATTTCATTCTTCCAGTTTTAAACTTTGATGCTTTGGATCCTCAATGACATTCCGTGGAAAACGTTCCCTTAACATAAAGGTACCGGGAATTTTGTTTGAAGACATAAAAAAGTTGGTTTTGGGAACAAATTAAATGTCATCAAAGTTAGATGTAAAGTGGAGGAAAACGAGTAATGGAAAAATAGTGTACAGAGAATATTCTCATTCGGAATTTCTCAGGGAGTTTGTATAGTATATATATATTTACAAATGATTAAACTTTAATCATTTGTAAATATTTTGGTCTACTTTAATCATTAAAGTAGACCAAAATAATGACCAAATAAATTCTCTCCGAATCCGAAAGTCGAGAGAAAGGATTTTTTTTTTTAAAAAAAAAAATTTACTACAGATACATAGTTTTTTACTCGAAATATTTCTTATCAAAAACCTTTGTGACGTGTGAATTAAGTGAATGGAGGAGAAGAGGTACAGAGAATTCGTCATGAATCATGATGATGATGATGATGATGATGAGAATGTTGTAAAAAAGATGAACGGGCAGTCAAAAGATTATCAAGCGGGAGCACAAGACACAAGACTCTGTGGCTTTTGGAAATCTAAAATATCTATCCTCCTAACTCCGAAAGAATTTTCATGGTAAAACATAAGAAAGCAAGTCGAAGGGTATAAATGGGGATTGGGTTAAACTGAAGACTCGACAGACTTTGAAAGTGTGGGAACAGTTTAGACTCTCTTGCTCTATACAACCAAACAACTATGAAAGGATGGATCGAGGATGAGATAGATCGAAAAAGGAGTGAGAGTAAATAATGACCGGTGTCAGTAAAGTGGGAACATTTCCCAGTACTCAACTATCGTTCATTGAGCATTCTCTTCTCCAACAAACACCGTTGAAATTACCGTAGTTTATCACAGACTTATCTTTTCAACCGTGGAAAACCAGAAAGAAAGAAAGAAAGAGAGAGAGTGAAGGAGAAGTTCTCAACGGATATTTATATTCCAAATGCCCCTCGTCCATCCAGAATCAGGAATCAACTATTCAACATTTCCTATTATATATACCCTGCAAAATCATAAAAGAATGAATTTTCCTTCTCATATGTACATACATATACTATTCATATGCCGTTTCAGACTTTAATGTGTATGTGTAACATATTCTACTCCTGTACATAATCCCTCGTTTCTTGTCCATATATAATCTTCTTGTACTTGTACATTCAATGAGAAGTTACATCTACTCGTTGATACAATCCCAGTGTGTGTGTGTGTGTGATAAGTTTTTTCTTGGCTTCTCCAAACTGATGAACCCTTTCTTCAACTTTTAATTTTATGAATGTGTGTAGGTGTGTGTGGTAGAGAAGGTGGGAGAGGGGGAGAAAGTACAAGGGGAAAGGAGTCACTATCATACTCCCATCTAAATAAATTACTCCATATCGTAAATTGTAATTCTTGTAAGTAATTCTCAAATTTATGAGAACTCGTCGAGTAGTATGTACATAGTATCTAATACACATCCTAAGATCGACTTAGTCAGCCCTAAAATGTTATATATATACAGCTTTAAAGTTCCAGTCGATGTGAATACATGTATATGTATGTATATACATGTATACATGTATATATATACATGCAAGGAGAATACAGCTGTGCTCTCGTGCATATTACAAAAGAATATTTATAGGTGTTGAACTATATAGCAGTGCTTGTAATCCATCAATATGAAAATTAATTATAACTCTTTGAACTTGGGATATCAAAAAGTCAAACTCAAAATTTAAAACTACACTCTACGAACATATGTAAAGGTGGCTCAGTTTTCAATCACAGTGCTTTTAACGAGTCTTCTACATTGATTAATTTACCAGTTAAAATATTTCTAGTTAGACTTTTATATTTATACTTTCAAGGTTTCTTCGAAGTGTCAAGCAGAAAACTCATCTCTGAGGTTTCCCTTGGGAAATTCATTTTTTGTCATCAACATTGTTTGGCAGGATTTGTAGGGATTTTTTAGGGTCAGTTTATGTAAAATGCTTTACATTACAAGTGGTAATTTACAACGCATAGTTTTAAATCCTCAGCATGCTGAATAAAATGTAATTCAAAATACCTACGCAAGATTTACAGGGGTTTTTCAAATACAAGTTTATTGAGGATAGACTGATAGTTTTTAGTACAAAAGTTGTAGGGCCCAATTGGGCATTAAAAAGGATAAACATTCATTTAAAATACAATTTCGATTATGCGTTAACGTATTTGCTTTGTAAAAAAGTAAACAGTAATAAATAGATGAATGAATGCTTCAAATGTCATGTACAAATTGGACAGTGCATCCCGTGTCCAAAGAATATTCCAAGCTGTTGGTGGCAAGAATGGGAAGTCTATAGAACAGGATTTCCGGTATGAGAACATGAGCCATTGTCGTTGAGCAATCGTACTTTTTCCTGGGTTCATTCATTTGAAGTTGTAAATTCAGGACGATATTGTTCTGTTTAAATCCAGTTTCATTTTCATTTGTTTTACATTTCTGTGGGTTCTGATGATGATGTGAAAACGTTCCTTGTAAGTCCAGCCGGCAAAAGGGGTCGGAAATGAGAGTACCGCATTCCTTTTTCATTATGTGTCCTCCATTTTTCCATTTCGTAAGCAAATGAAGCGCAGAATCTCAAATTCTTTTGGTTACTTGTCGAAATTTTCTGGATTTTTTTGCTCTTTTACAAGGTACAAAAGATACATTATTGTCGTCGTCGATTTTCGCAGAGTAGAAAATTTTGTCGTCATAGTCAATTTCTCCTGGACTTTGGTTGCATATCAGTTCTTTTAATTTCATTATTCATAAAGCGCGCTCTTGAGGGATGATGCGTCTGCTGTTATTTTTTTTTACAGATCTTCGGGGTTCTAAGCCCGGCAAGAATTTCGTCACAGTTGTAATGTGGACTTTGAACAGGGAAGACGTGTGTTATTGGCTTGATGTAGGTCAAGGTTTTCAATGTTTTGATGTTTTCAAAGTTGTGGTATTTCAATTACAAGGGCTATTTTTTACAAGAGCGTAATTCAGTAAGGAACCACCTTCTTAGAAATTCCGGACATGACTAATGAATTTTTTAAATTGTCGGCCCTTTTATAGTCCCGTTAGAATTTCATAACATCGTCATGAGCTTTACGTAAAAATTACGCTAAAAAGATGCCTTTTATACCGTTTTTATACGGTTAAGCACGACATTTTTTTAAAACAAAGAATTTTTCAGAATCAAAGATGAAACGAATAGAATGAATCATGATTTTCATCTTTGCTAAATTCTCATTTTTTCGCAATTTCATACTTTTTTTTCCAAAATCCTAATTTTTGCATAATATCATGTTTTTATACCTTCAAAATTCTCACTTTTTGCAAAACTTATTTTTATTTTCGAAATTCTCTATATTTCGAAATTTTACTTTTAATGTTTCAATTTCACGAAATGTGCAATTAAAGGTAATTTGAAAGGTTAATTGCGGTGACAAAGGGAATCGGAAGCTGTAAGGTACACGTTGTTGAATTAAATTACGCCTGCGAAGTCTCGAACGTGGACTTCGTGCAACAATCGCGTCCTCTAGCCATTACGCTGCGGAGACTGGAATGCTTGGGAGCTGTATTAAATCCTGGCTTTATACTTATCATTAGCTGTCCCTTTAGGGGCTGTCCAAAAAAACAGAGTCAGATAAGCCAATTTTTTGACCCCCCTGTCAGTATGTACGCTAATGTATTAGTATAGGGACACGTGACTAAATCTCGACCCTCCTCCCTATCTGAGTCAGTTTTTGTACAACCCCTGAGATATCCACTAGTTTCGATGGACGCTTCATTTCACCAAGTCTCTCAATCCTTTACATTGTCGAATGCTCCCGAATACTCCCGATTCCTTGGCTTTTGCTTGGGCGTACTTTTAATATGTAATTAATTTTTTCTATTAGCATTTATCAGAGCTGAAAAGTATGTATTTTGATGAAACTGACTATTCCTGGGAATTGAATGTCTATATATATATATAATAACAAAGATTTTTTTTATACGGTTTTTACAGATTTATGTTCTCCTGTGTGTCGTGTCTCAGTATCAGGAATTCAGTGCTGGCCGAGGAACTGCTGCATTTGAAGCTATGCTGATGGTAAAATTAATCATTTCCCATCGGTTGATAAATTATGAAATTATATAAGTATGTAGAATGCTATGCAAATTCTGTAATAATATAAGAATCTATATTATTAATTTGTGTATGCAGCAGAATGGTGGTTCAGTTCGCTATACTTCTGGAGGAGAGAGAGTGTCATTACGACAGGGCCGTCCTATACAAAAATCCGATATTTGGTGTGATGATATAGATTTTGGTAAAACAAATAATTCGGGCTCGAGAAATAGAAGAGAAAGTCAAGGAAATGGGACTCGGGGTAATCCCGGTTGTTCAAATTTAAATAAATCTGATAGAGTTCCGACTGTTAGATTTGAAAATGAAACAAGTTCAAGTTCGGGAGACTCGGCCGAGACCAGACAAAGATTCCACGGGAGTAAATCTGATAAGGATGATGCATTTGGTCGGAGTCTAATTGTCCCATCTAAGAATTCCAGTCGAGGGACTCTAATGGAGGAAAGTACAACAGCAGATTCTATTGAAGAAATGTAAATAACCAATAAAGCGGGGGAGAAGATTGATTTTCTTTCCAAATATTTTTGGAGTTTTTGGACCATTTCCGCATTGACATTCAAGTGATTTTTTATATTCCCTACATATAGGTATATAAGTACATGTCTAGATTATTGTATTATCTATATATTATGTATACATAGTAAGTAATAAAACCTTTCCATTTGTATGTACGACTTACAGTGTAAGGAGGATATGCAAGTAAATACAAACGCAATAGATTTTGGTCTAGATATACTCGCAAGCGTTTGTGTATCACATTTTTATAATAAAATAAACTGCGTGAACAAATTCTGTATATATATTCATCTATTTACTTTTTGTACTTAAATGATGTAAGTATAATTTCATTTTCCAAAGGCCTGCACTAATTCTAATGATTAGAGGCATAATCCACAACTAAACAGATTTCTTGTACAAATTGTTATCCTCACAAAAAATCTCACCTTGCGTGCTAAAATATACATTATCGTAGTGTTTCTGAATTTGTTAAACTTTGCAACCAGTTTTTAAAATCAAATGAATTTATAATATTTAGTAAATAAATAACTGGGAACATACTTGTACTCAGAGAGAAACCACAACTGACGTTGACAAAAAATGTACTCGTGTACCATTAGTATTAAAAATAAGAATATTCTATACGTTTTTAACTATAACGTATAGCTTTAACTGTATGCTGGGAATAAATTACAAATTCAAAGAAGATCTAATTACATATTTACACGTGTAAAAAAAATATATATTTAATGTTGTCAAATAAAGGAAAGACTTTTAAAGTATCTATTGTTTACAATAATGGAGGAGGAACCCTCACACTTGATTTATTCCTCACACATTAAATCACATTACAATTTGACTTATTTGCATTTTTCAATAGTTGAGTTTGAGACATCTTTTATGTCCAAAAAAAAACTACAAGAAACTTGGTTGACCATTATGGTACATGTAATGCCTTCCTTTCAACAAATCAACTAAATAATATAAAACCAATCCAAGGGTCATCAGTTTTAAAACTTTATCTTAAATTCAGAGTTGATTTGATCTTGAACATCAACATATTTTTCAAGATAGCGTTCATACTACATATATAGATTAACTTTTGTCTTGGATCGAGTGAAAAAAAACGACGAGAGACCTATTTATAATGATTATCATATCTTTTGAGTACAAAATATAGTACAGAGTGATTTCCTTAATAAATAACATATTTATTGAAGTCGATATACATATGCGAGTGTGTGTATCAAACTCCATGCACTTTAACTTTCCATCAACGAGAGAACGGATTGAATCTTTTGGTTTTGCTGTTTGGAATCATTCCTTTTAATCGTAGCTTTCTTGTGGCTTCTCTTAAATGCTTGGGTTGAACAGGACCAGTTTCAGCCCAACGCTCCATCACATCTAAAGCTAAGGGTAAAACAAAAAAAAAATTTATTAATTATTGAAAGTTTAAAATTGTGTAATTTAAATATGTAAGATTTGTCAACATATATTTTGTTTACCTTCTTCGACGATTTCCCCAACAAAAACTTTTGCAATACCGGACATGGCAATGACAACATTTTGAGAAACAGAGTTACCCGTTATAGTTTGCATCAGCTACAAAATTAAAATATGATATAAAAATCAGAACAAACTTAAAAAACCACACTTCTTTTTTCATTTAATTACAATAATGACATTTTTTAGTTAATATAGACTCACTCTTTTGATGGCTGCTTTGGGAAAAGCAGATCTTCTATACATTTCATATCGGTCTAGTTGCTCCTCAGTAAAATTTGATACGAGTACCCTTAAAATTCAAATGGATATAACAAATACTTGAAGACTTTATTATAGAAATTGTAATGCTTTCATAAAGACATAGGATAAATAAATAATTTAAAAAATGATCTTACTGCATCTTCTCTCTTTCTTCCTCTTCCATTTCTTTTTTACTTTTGACATATTCTTTGTAAGCCCGTTTGGCTTCTTCCGAACCAGCCGCAGGTGAATGTTTCATATCCGGAAGAATGTCATTTCGGGAATCGGATTCTTGTCCAACACTGGTTGATGACCATTCTTCCTCTTCTTTCACATCCACATCCACCACGACTGAATTCACTGGGAGGGGAGGTGGTGGTGTAGCAGTTTGTCCAGGTAAATCCAACTCGTGTATATCATTTGAATTCTCCGAATCCATATTTAAAAATATCTCATATACACACACACACACACAAGTTTAATATTTAAAATCCCATAACTAGATACACTTTTAATATTTTTGTATGTATAACTTTATAACTTTCTTCTTCTTCAATAAAATATAAGAAAAATGTTTAACAAATTCTCTCTCTAAACTTTAGAGTCTGTGTGTCATGTGTGTGGTGTAGACATTCACAAATTCATTTGAAAATAGTTTGAATAAGCAGTGAAACTCCCACCAAACGATTGTAAATATATAAAATTGGACTTGAATTGAAGTTTCAGAAAATTTCATCGGGATTTTGTTGGCGTGACCAAGGGGGCAATCCAAAGCGACATCTGGGACACGCAGAGGGTCAAGACCCTCTACATTGGGAAAAAAGCAGAAGACCTTCCAGACTAGACGAACGAAAGAAGGCTTTTAACCGCTTGACTATGTATATAAATATTTCAGACGAAAATATCTTCCCCTTATATGTACATACTATGTATATACAGTTGTACATGGTATCTATAGAAGTACATATAGATGATAGTAGCCAAATTAAATGTCCCTGACTCGAAATACCCATCCTTTCTCTACATCCATGGAACAGCATATACTTAAGTACTGTCTGGGGCTCCTACGCGTTTCATTGCGTTAACTTTCGTAGCCAGTTTTATGTGTAGAGACTAGTTCTAATCGTAAGCTGCTTCTGCTTTGAAAATTCTACAGCATTCTACAGAAATATTCGCCACAATGCTACAGACTTGAGTTCTCTCTTGTACAGAGAGAGGCTTTGAAAAAAGGAGGAGGGACGCCTAGTGGCTGGAATGGGTGGTTGACTGGAAAGTCGGCTATGTATGTATATATATGTATAATTTCGGCTCCCGCAGACTTTTGGTAGGTTCATTCATAAGTACATATAGAATATGTACTGTATCTATATCTACATATGTGGTAACATCCACCAAGAAAGACACACTGGAGAGATGTTTCCCTTTAAATTTTTTGTCTAATACTTTAAAGTGTGCACATCAGCGGATTCCGGATTTTCCTTGAATCCACTCACATACATTACTAAATATGTACCATACTTCAGCTTCAGCACATTTATAGAAAATTGTATAGTCATTTAATTTAAAATCCTTCAACTAATTGTATATGTAGTGGTTTGTTTTCTTGTATACACACATGAGCCATGAGCATTGAGCATCTGAGAAAGTGAAATAGCTTTCGAATGTGCCGTTTTTGTTGGATGTTTCCACATGTACCACACGCAATGCTTTTGTAGTACATATGTATACACTCGCACACACATATTCTATATATATACATATATGTATATGTTTTAGGATCGACAGATGTGGATACTAAAAAACGAAAGGACAGGTGCCCATCTGCAATATATAAAAGTTTGTGAGTATGCTGGTTTCGTATCAGTGTGTAAGTACTGTTGTGTGTGTGTGTCTTCTCTGTCTGTGTGGGGAAAAGCATGATATTTTTGGTTGAACGATAGCGGGTTTATTTTGCTGAAGGGTTTTGGACGAGGTGAAGGGAAAAAGGGAGCCCCGAAATTTTGTGTGTGTACAAGAGAGTGAGTCTCTGGATCAAAAAGAACAAAACATGTTTTGTTCTTTGAGTCTGGATGGGTTTTCATATGTGTGTGTGTGTGAGTGTAGGTATATATGTGTGTAATGTTGTGTCTGGCTGACTGTGTGGTGTGTACGTGAGGCAAAAAGTGAGTGAGTTTTAGTGAGTGAGTTAGAGAGTGAAGAAGAGGATTGAAGAGAGAGAGAGAGACGACTGAGAGGAAGTGGCGATTGGCAAGTTCACAGTCATCCTCACAGCCATGACTGCCGTCTCTTCCGTTTTGGACACACAGATGACAAGTAGTACAAGTACAAGTAAAATAAATGTGACCAATTTTATTTCTTTTCAAATTCCAAAGGCTCAATCAAGCCCAACAACACGATTTGCCAATTCTTCTGTGAAAATCTTGGAAGCGACGACGACGACAACAACAACTACAACAAATGAGGGTTTGAAAACAAATACGAATCACCACCACCCTTTTAATAGCTGTGATGTTCGTCCTGTTCATAATAATAATACGATGACGACGACGACAAGCAAAAGGATCCATAATATTTTTGCAGCTTTGAATTACAAGCCAGATGAGGAGGGTATTATGCCAGATCTCACTCAAGCCGAATATCAACCCATCGTCAAAGTTCCAAATTTAACAGGAGCAAAATCATTTATACTACATGAAGGCCAGAGAAATAGTAAAGTAATTATTCTTAGTGTTCCCCAATCGTCCACAATTCCTCCTCCGCGTCCCAATAATAATACTACCAAGTTGACTAAAAACAAAAATAATAATATTAGTAATAACAACAACAACAATAATAATATTCATAAAAATAAAAATTGTAATACGAAAACAACGACAAGGACAATTGAAGACGATGAGGAAGATTCAGTAACATCACCTGTTCGCAAAAAACCACGCATTGACATCATTCCTGTTCCTAATAATATTTTAGAGTCGTCGTCGTTGACACCGCAGCTTTTCCCCAATCCCCTCTCCCCACTCTTCCATAGTAGTGGACCAAAGAAGACTGACAACTCGTTATTAGAGGTTAGCCAAAGAGTGACCGGCACTGAACTGCATCACCCACTGCTCTCGTCAAAAAAGTTGCCTCTATCCCCATCACCACCACCACCAGAACTCATCAATGAATCGGATTTAATGTCAAAATTCTCACCTCCCGAACTCCAAATTTCTACCTCGTCCAGCAGTAATGATGATCAATCCAACTCAACATCGTCATCATCATCATCGTCCTCAATATTATCGTCATTACCCACCTCTTCCTCATTAGTAGGCCAAATTTTTTTATCATTGTCAAATAACAATAATAGTAAACTCTGTGCTCAACCGAGTAGTTCTTCATCTTTATCGTCGTCGTGTTCCTCTTCTTCTTCATCTTCTTCGTCGTCTTCTTCTTCTTCCTCCTCCTCATCATCATCATTATCATCCGCAACATTAAATTCGGTCAAATCATCTGTCACTCCAGCCGCCATTTCGCCTGGTGTGGCTCGGAAACGCAATTTATTACAAAATGGTTCAAATAGTAATCATGTTAATTCCACCACCACCGACTCATCATCATCCTCAAGTGACGATGCATCAATTATTTTGATTGAATCATCATCTCAAGCTTGCTCCGAGTTCAGCTTGTCAATTAAAGACCCACTTCTACTCAAACCTCTACTCCTCACGACTAAATCAAGTGAATTAATTGTTGCAACTAAAGGTAAAGGTGCAACCCGCTGCCTGTGGAAAGACTGTCCATCTACTTCAGATCCTAATTTAAATATCTTAGAACATATCCAGGTACAATTACAAATTTATTAAATATACAAGACAATTACTATTATTATATGCATATTACCATTCAGTATATATTTTCCGTGTATATTTTCCTCTATCTCTATCTATATAATATTTTTTTGTTTGTTTGTTTGTTTCTCAGGCGGTTCATGTGTCACCACAAAAGACCAAAAGTGATGGATTCATTTGTTTCTGGACGGGCTGTAAGGTGTTCAACAAGAAATCCTGCTCTCGGTCCTGGCTAGAACGGCACGTTCTGAGTCATGGTGGAAACAAGCCCTTCAAGTGTATCATTCCGGGATGTGGCCTCTCATTTAGTTCACAAGTACGTTGACCTTGAATTTTCCTTGATTTATTATACTTTATACTAATAGCTTATTAACTATTATCATTCTGTATGACTTATTTTGAGAGTCACATTTTTAAACTTATTTATTATTCGTATATTACTAGTTGAAGATTTATGGGTGTCACGTATATAGGTGTGTTCCCTTTTATGTGCAGTAAAACTATAATATATTATATTCGAATTACTTTTATTTTCTTTATTCGTTATTTGGTGTTTATATTCAAATTGTACATACTTAAACAATACATTTTGGAATGCACAAAGTAAAATGCAATTACACGTACAAAAAAAAACATTTGTCAGTGAAGTAATATGATAATTGTGTATGTGATAACAATTATGACTTTCTCTCGACGTCTCTGACGATTTGAACATCATCATCCTCCTCATCAGGAAAGAGATGCATAGGAGACAAGTGTGTGAATGATTTTTTAAATTTTTCGTTTTTATCAGTCAATAAAATTTTGATTTCAGGGAGCTCTTGAAAGGCATGTGAATGGTCATATCAGTAACAATTGTAATGGTACGAATGGCACTATGACAAATCGCAAATTGGATTCCAGTCCATCAAAGGCAGCCATCAAACGCAAGAAACAAAAACAGCTTCGAAAGCAACGGCATACTACCGGTAAGTACATAATCCTACATGTGATGCACAAGTTTATCATACACTTTGATGAGACATGTATTTTTTAAATTTTAAAGCTTACTGGAATTAGTGGGAGTGCATTAAATTATTATGTATGTGCATTTGTAGGACAACATGTAGACTATTTTGACAAGCATACAATGGAGGTGATTAAGTACAGATTGGCAACTGCCGTGGGATTGGAAGAGGTTAATCAGCACGGTGATTGTAGGTTCCATTCAGAGGTAAAAGTTTCACGTACAACAAGAAAATATTACATATTTACTACTTACTTTACTTATAAATAAATAAATAACAATATAATTGATAACGTTGTTCAGCAAAAGCAAACAAACTAAATTGTATTTATTTGTTTGTTAAACAATGTATAGGTTTTGGGTGGACGAGTTTTAGAAAATCAAGAACCTCACGTGCTCGTACGCTGGTTTCCATTAGATGTGTAAGTATATCATGTTTATTACATATACATTTCACTTGGAATGCATAATGCATTAAACGTGTTAATGTGTATACATTACAATTCATGAATGTGATTGGAATTTTAGCTTTCCTGATGAGTGGATTCCACAAAGCAAATATGAAGCAACTAAAGTGGTGCCATTTCGTCGTATTCCGCGGACTAAAATAAGGTTACTCTTTCCAAGTATGTTCCCACCTGAAAGGAAGGAAAAAGCCCAGCGGAAGTGAAAGCCTTCTTCTTCCTCCTCATCTTCTTCTATGTGTTCTTCTTCTTCTTCTGCTGCTGCTTTTATACTACATCTTCATCATTCTCATCAGCCTCATCAACAGCAAGTTTATAGCTAATGAAGACAAACTAGAATCATACTCGCTCATGTCGTATTGCAAAAGTCTCCGAGAGGAAGAGGATGAGGAGGAAGCATCCACAACTACGACCTTATGATCATCATCATCATCATTCGAAAGGGAAATATTTTTATGTGGGTCTGACTGAAATTCAAAAGGAATATGAAGAGCAAGTCTTTTAGGTAAAATGAAACCCTTTTTTAATTAATTTAATTTAATTCCAATATCATGAATCTTATATACATATACCTATACCTAATCAGTAATCAGTGACTTGATTTTTTAACCTTTGGAACATAAATTTTTTATTATTCGTTCAAGAAAATATGCCAACTTAATATATATTCGAAAGAATTTATTTATGGTAAATTTTACACAAAAATTCGATATTCGATATGATATGATATATATATTTACTATTATTATCGTTCGTCGTCGTCGCTAGATTCTGAACTTCAGTGTCGTCGTTTAACACTTGAAGCCTTCGAAATTCGAAAACATTTTTAAACAGTTATTTTGCGAAAACGAAATCTTTTAAAAACGAGAAATGTAATTAGTTTTTTTTTTTACAAAAACGAGAAACAAAAAGAGTATGGCAATAATTTAATCTGCCCAGAGTTTTAAATTGGTCTCAAAAGTACTCAAAACTATAAACAACACATATTTGTAAGTATTTTACTATATTATTATTAATAATTATTACAAAAAAAGCCATCATTTTAATATAGCTATACAAAATATTTTACTTTTAAATGTGCACCTACAAAATATGATTATTTTTTGTGGTACACCATACAAATTGAACATGAAGCCCCTTTTTAACCCTTTTTATCAATTTTTAAAACTTTTAAAACCATTTTAACTTATCATTATACTTTCGACCTATATAAATAGGAATGATGACGGTACATATGATGCGTACGCATATTTAGTTTGAAAAAATGTAAAATTTTTTAATCAAAACAAAAAACGAGAGGAGTAAGGGGTGCAAGATTTTTAATGAGGACTGAGTGAGGATATTGAGGAGTCGTATATCAAATGTCGTTTTGTTATGTTATAATGAAACTTGATCATTTATGTTATTGTATACCGTGGAATGAGGTTTCATCGGACATTTGAGCAAATTTTTAGAGTTTGAAGAGCTCCAACTTATTTGTTATTAGTTAATATTTTGATCTAAAATTTTGTGCACGCATACTTTAATAAATTGCCTTATACCATATTGCTCGTGGTTTGAAATTTTTAAAATGCGTGACAAAGAAAGTTTAAAAAATATAGAAAACAAGTACTGATATTCATGCTGCTCGAGGTTAAATCGGACACCCAATAAAATAAAAGAAATAAAGGCTGTCGTTTTAGGCAAAAGAACTATTCACCGAATTGGTTAAAAAAATCAGACAATAAGACTTACATTAAATGCAGTTTAACATCGTTAATTGCAATTAAGTTGTAAAAGCTTTCCCACTATGATTAAAAAACTTTGTGTCCATTTAATTTTTAAGCATTTATTATGAAAGGATGTGTAATACAATGCTAAATATTGAATTGACGCTGTGTACTATTTGTGAAATGAAAATGTACGAGCGAGTTGCTTGCAAAAGGTTTGCTCATCATTTACATGGGTATACATACTGTCCGATGATACCCCGAGTACAGACTCCAAATTTACGTCGCTCGTCAAAAATGCAATTACAATTGAACGGACAATCGTACAATAATGATGACATTATCTAATAGGTATTAAATGTACTATCTCCAGTACGATTTTCCTAAGATTCTGAGAAAAATTAGTTTCAAATCAGAGCACATTTTGTAAAATGCGAAAAACTTGGAATTTTACTTTGTTACTTTATATTTCACAGACTCAAAATTTTTCAAGACAATAGACATAGAACTGAACAAAAAATATATCAACAGATTTTTATTATTTAATCAATTTTATCTACGTTGAAAGATTTCCCTCAACAAGGTCGTCGTTTTGTTGAAAGATTTGGCATGAAAAACGATTTATGCTCGTACTTATAGTGTCCGGTAAAATATAACCCCGCAGTGTCCGGTAAAACCCCAATCCACGTTATATACACATTACATACGAGATAGATGAGCACATAAAATACTACATTATCGACATTTTGACATGTAGATGGTAGTTAGATATAGAGAGTTTCATATACAAAAGTGAACATTCACACTGAGAATGTGTCCCTATATATAAAACACGGTCATGTTTGTCATTCACTTCTTACATATATATATATATATATATATAAGTATATTAGGTATATTATTAGTGATTTGAAAATATTTAATAAACAAGTCTTATAGTAATTTTTATCTGTGTAGATATTTCGAATATTATATAGGTAGGGTATTATTGTATTTTGTGCGGTACTTGACTATAAAATATATAAATATATATTACATTATTGTAGTCTAAAGTCTAAATACTTTATAAACTCCTCTACTTCTGTACGGTCTTTAAGTAAAACTTTTTTCAACAACGCAAAAGCAAAGGAGAGGATGGGGGAGCACTGTTAAGTATTTAAGAAATGTTTAAGAAATGTACATTTATTAGGAAAAGAAAAGTTTTAGTGATGAATTACTGTTACTTCAAGATTGTTTCTAGCTAAGTATATAGGATATTAAACCAGGTAAAGTAACCAGTAAGATATGATTAGGAGTTAAGGTTGATTGCAATGGGGGTAAAATGATTCTTTCATTATGCCCGAACTGCGACGGAAGCAAAGTCACTGCCAGACTGTAAAGAATGACGTTATGAACTCATCATTGGAATGTTTCAAGCAATGCCATTGTTGTGTTACAAATCTCCATGTTGTGTTCAAACGTCATTGATTGAGACCAATCGGTTTTTTTTTGTACGAAAGATACACGGGGTTCCCCATATCTCGTGTATCCCCAAATTGTGAGTTAAGTATGTACGGAAAGCGTTGTTGAATTAAAGGATGTCTGCTCATACTCCTACAAATATTTATAAAAATGAAAAATAACATGCCTAAAAATCTCGAATACAGAATCGAGATGATTTTGTAGTTAATGGTAATGAAAAGCTCAAATTTTTATATAGACGTTATATTCTACAAATCTTTTCGTTACCTACTCTACTTACAAAGGGAAAGCACATGTTTTACAACATATTATCATCATTATTGTCATAAATACGAGTATAAAAGTAAAATGTAACAATAAAAACCAATGAACTTCAAACCAAAAGAAATTTCAATAGCTTAAATAAAATATAATTTCGTCTTTGATTTTTAGCAATAAAATAATGTTAGAGTATAATGAACTCTCAGCCATTTTCAAGTAAATAGTGACTAATGACTCATTGTAGACAAATTAAATAAATATGTATTCAACGTAAGGATATTTCGTATATTACTATACTTGACATACAATAATAGTAACATTACATATTATGTATAGTAATACTACGTAAATAATACCTGCATTCATATGTGTTTACTTTAGTCTTGAGACTTTATAATCTTGCTAATTTTAATGTTAATGTATCGTAAACACCGTTTAATGTAGAATGTTGAACTTAAAATTAGATATAAAAATGTTTAGGCAATGCCCAAGTATACACTAGACATTTAATAAGCTTAAAGAGAAACAACAACAGAACAGATCACTGCCAATCGCCTCAAAGTTTTGTTGTTGCTATTTAAAATTTAATTTTAATTTACAGTATATATAGATATTCAAAATATGTACGATCCATCACTGCCCCCCGTGTCAAATTTATACATGTTGAGATAAGTATAATAATAATAATATTATTATATGCGAGTGTTTGTTATAAAATATTGGATATGTATAATACACACAAACTTTTGTAATTCCAATACGTTATACATAATTAATGGTTATACCATTCATTATACGAATACACTGAAGCAAAAGATACTAATGAATGCTAATGGATGTTGGTTGTTGCTCAGATATTATCTCACTCATTAGTTTTGTATTTATATTGAAGTTATTGTTGAATTTTGCAAATGCATTGAATAATAACATTATTAAATGTTGTGTAATAGTGTCATCTCATTATCGTATTTCCTGCAGTATATAGATCACGGGACTATTAGTAGTGAGTAATAAAGGCCGTTACAAACAGTTAAAAAATCATTTAACGTGTCTCAATAATGGTCTAGTGGAAATGCAGTAAGATAAGTTGACGGTCAATGTTTATGTATTAGTCATTACAAATCCTCCTAATCAGTAGTAGACAGTGCTAAATGCATCTATATGCTTAACCTCACCAATTAGTAGCATTTGCACACACAAACACTCTGCGAGGATCTAACAATATATACATATATAGTCACCGTCACTTGTTTTAAGACAAACTATTATACGAATCAAAAAAAATGTATGAAGTAATTTATTCCTGTGCGCTTGATAACTTACAAAAGAAAGAAAAACAAAGCAATACATATACAGTTTATGCTTTTAATAAACTTACTTTTTTGAACTGACAATGAGCTCGATCTATACATAATAATATTATTATATATAAAATATGTATAACTATTAAACAAAAAACAAACGACACTGGTATCCCAAAATGTGTTATGTCAAGTTGTCAAATGCCATGACATGAGTTTCTCCTTTGCCTTGTAATAATAGATATGTGACTGGACAACTATGAATATATTACATTATTGTATGAAATGTTTTTTGTTTCTTCTTTTACATCATTATAAAATATATAGTTATAGATTCTTAAAATGTACAAAATTTCCAATGACCTTATTTCACATATGTATTCGTATTATGTTGTAATTATGTTTGTGTTTTTGTAGATTTTATGTGGTTATGTGGATCTCCTTCGTAGCGCATTGACGAATTATTATTATTATTACATATATTATTTATTATATAATTATTGTTATTGTTTTATCATTATTTATTTCGAGCTCAAATAACTAAATTTAATTTAATTACTATACACACACAAGAGTTATCCCTAATGTTTTCATTTTTTTTGTTTGATCGTTTTCATGAGGTGCAGTCTGGGAATTTAGTGTGTGTGTGTGGATAGTTTTAGTAATTGTACAAGGAATTTTAAAATGTATTTCTGAATGTAATACCTTCGATACAAATAGCTGTTTTTTGTTTGTTTTTATATATAATAGATTAGACATATGTATATAATGTGTAAAACCGTTTAATTACCCATAATTATAACTGTACAACATTATATAGTATACAAAAGCCAGAAGCTCTAGTTGCATTACTTCTGTGGCTTTTTTTTTATTTCGTTCTCGTCCTTCTTTATGTTCAAGTTATTTGCTCAGGTCCCGAGCCTCTGGATTAGGACTATAGAGTCGAAAAAATAAAATCGAAATGTAATTTTAGGAAGTAAAAATATACAATATTAAAATGTTCAAAGGACCAGGCAAGATTTATATGGGAAAACAGCTTCCTGATGGATTGAGCTGAAATTTTATATTTAGGTACTCCTGAGGTCTAGAAACAACATTTCTATTACCACTTTCCGAGTGATCGCCTTGTTTGACCTCTGGAGGTCACCAAAGTTCAA
>JAIUND010001651.1:0-32034 GCA_034699125.1 Gisinianus flammeolus | reverse complement strand
GTGTGTGTGTGGTAAGTATAAAATCTGATGGAATTTATTGCTTGTAAACTTAGACAATGCAATTGAGGAGATGAGCAAAGAGAGAAGAAATGTAATAATTAAGGTTTTTTTTTCTTCGTTGAGACTTTTAACTTTATAAAGTTATATAGAGGAGAAAGAGAGAGAGAGAGAGAGAGAGGGATATTAAGTATGTATTATGTATGCGCGATGGGTTCAGAAGAATACTCAGTTAATTAGGACCATCTTCATATGTGTACATATATATACGAATATACGTGTACTATGAAAAAAAGTATCGAGTTTCTGACAAGAATATTGATATAACGGGTCCATGAAAGTATTAAGAACTGTGAGATAAGAATCTTATTCATTCTCTTCTTCTACTTCTTCTTCATCTTCATCTGAATATGGGCAAGATTAGGATTTCCATCTCAATTCCATTCAAAATCTCTATTCGTACAACATTCTTATTCTTATTGGCGATTTTGGGTATTGGTAATCAACCTGCTTTTTTCGCTCTTCTTCTTTTTCTTCTTCTTCAACTTCTTCGTCTTTTCCTTCTTGTACTTTTAATAATAAATAAAAATGACTTGCTTTAAATTTATATTAAACCACTAACAATGAGGAGAGGAGAAGTCCTTTTACGAGAGAAGATGCATTTGTAACTTGAGGCATTTCCCATACTTTTTCGTGCTCACATTAATCTTCTTGCACTTTGTGTTCAGTATAATCAGAATCAGAGAGAGAGAGAAAGAGAAGGAAAAGAGACTCCATTGAGCATCATTGTGAATTGAGAATTAAGAATTCTCATCTTTTATTTTTTCTCACTCCATTAAATACAGACGACGACAGGACATTTTATTTCGGGCAAAAGATTAGAAATCCAACTGTATAGAAAAATCCTATTGGGAAAGCTCAACTGGTGATGAGCGTATGTGTGTGTGTCCATGTTTGTGCCTGTGCTTGTGTATATGCATGTGTTGAGAATTAGATATAAAAAAAGATGGAAAGATTTGCGATACAAAATGAAAGAAACTTCCTATTTAGGATTCAAAAAAGCTATTCTTATGTCTAGGACAAAACACAAAGTATACGAAATTTACTGCTAACTCTGCTAATCAAAGCAGTTAATTTTTCATTTACTAAAAATTCCAAACCTATAATGCATCATAATGCCATCATCACAAACGCAAATATTAAATAGTTATGAACTGATATGAACTGAAAACGGATTTCATATATAGGATTTATTTTCCTGTGTGTACGTACACACAAATACAATAAAGCAGTTTGAATTTCATTTCATAAAGATTCTTCAAAGACAAATAAGGAATATTATCAATAAAATGTTATTGACTTTTGCCCTGATAACTGACAACTATTAAATCCATCAGTTTAAAAGAGTTTGAACTTACGTTCGACGACTTATGAAATCAATATCCATCCATATTTGTTCAAAGTGCTTTTTATAATTAAATTATTTTATACAGGCGTTTCACACATTTTTTTTCGTGTGTATTTTGGAAATTAGCGTCTTGAAAAGCAAAAAAGCTGTCTAGACCTCTTTTTCTTTACGGAGGAATAAAAACCAATGGAAAGAGATTGCGTACACACACACAACCACAAACTCTATACCTATACTTTAAAGAACACACAGACATAGAGAGAAGATGGAATTCCTGATTCTGAAAGGAATTGGTAATGGACTCTGATTCTGATTTAATATGGCGTAAAGTACAGTAACTAGATGACTTTTGTTTTGTTGTAGTTGAAATTAAAACAATATCCCTCTTAAATTAATGGATGTGGATTATTCACCTACTAATTTGTTATTACTATGTGTATATACAATTTCTCAGTTGGTTAACAATATATAAAATATACATAGGGTTATTCCCCTCAAGGTGACTTGGTTTTTATATATTATTACAATACGCAGATATGACTAAAACATGTTAAATATTATTGCATGACAACATTCAGATGTAACAGACTTGTGAGAAATGACGTCTAATTGAACAAAACAAAACGAACAAAAAATGTTCCAATTCTAACACACATGGTTAAATGATAATACTTTCAGATCATGCGATATGTGATGATGACGACCAAGTTCAAATATCTGTACATACAGATAAATATTTCCCCTGTGGATGCTGTCGATTGCATATGGGAAAAAAATCTGTACTGCTTAGTAAACTGAAAATTGTCAAACTATGTATTAAATCACGTCCACATGCTCTGGAATCTACATAAATACGTATCTTATGTCAACTCTATGAGCGTACGCATACCATAAAAAAAAACTTTTTAAAGCTAAGGAAGTGTATTATTTAATAGCAGTCCATGGACATATATACGTATACATATAATATCGTACATATATATATTTTGTATAAGGATCATCTCACCGGAAAAGTGCAAAAGTGAGGACAGTAATGGCCAGCCCCGTCATACTCAGCGCAGATCCAATGGATGAGAGTATAGAGAGGATGTGATTGTGAATATTACTTTGACGAGAGGAAATCATGGAGGAATTGTATCCAGCTTCTTTACTATGGACATAATATCCATTCTCATCCTCATAGTACATCATCGGGTCATCATCAGCCACGGGAAGAGGGTCCAGCAGTAATGAGAAGGCCGTCAAATGTGTGGATTCACATTGCATAGTCCCGTTCGTCAATGCGATGGACTTCATGCCTTTAGATGACCATTTGTTGTCTGTGTGTGTGTGTGTAAAAAAATCAAACATCAAAATCCTCACATTACAACATTACATTACATTACAACATGCACAATCCCTATCCCGTTTCATTCGACTATAGTCCAATGTATGTAGAATTATTATAAAGGATAAAGGTATATCGTGTGTAGCCTATAGCCTTTTCCTATTCTCTTTCTTATTAGCACTTCTTTTGTCCTAGTTCACCCATCTCTCTTCCTCTCTCTCTCTTCCTCTCTCTCTCTCTCTCTCTCTCTCTCTCTCTCTCTCTTTCTCCCTCATTTCTCATGTACAAATCCTGAATCATCCTAAATTCCTCACTAAATTCCAAGATGCTCCCATAATACTTTTATCTTAAAACTAGGACAGCGACACAAACTTAATTAATCCATCGTTACAAATGAATAAAAGCTTTGCCAAAACAAAAGATTTTTTTTTTGTTTTGTTCATTTGAGAATTGAGTTATATCCATATTATGCCGAGATAATAATATATGTGTAGCTAATAATAGAAGTTTAGTCATTCTACATGTGCCAGTGTGTAACTATTCTAACTATAAAACCGTCTAACCGTCTCACTCACGTCTATATGAGTATCTAAGGGAAATTTGGCAGATAGATAGACGAAATAGGGATATGCATGTGCATATTATTGTGCATGTACATATATTGAATACAGAGAGACTTGTTGACAGGCCCTGTGCTTCATTAGAACTTTTTCAAACGAAAAATTTGGAGACTCTTTCAAGTATTTTAGGTGTTGTTGTTGTTGTTTTTTTTTGTGTTTACCATTTGTATCCCAAAAGACGCAAATCCATTGACTATTATTTACGGGTTGATTGACAGGAAGGGTGTAGACGATGGGCTCCGTTAAATTTTCAATTTGAATCCTATGTGAATTAAGATTTTCCCGTATGAAGAAGCGGAGAATGTCAAAAGGGATATGTACAAAGACAAAATGTCAAGAATCAATTTTTAAACATGTGTATATACATAATAATTATATACACAACAAAAATTGTAAATGTTTATGTATGTACATAAATCCATGAGGAAATTCTTACCCATCAATTTGCATGGAAATAACTCGCCAAGGACCTGGAAATTCCGTCGACTCTTCCGGTATGATTTCCGTCTCATTTTCTAATCTCCATTCCCTCTCTTTACCCCAATGAGTAGAAAACAGTTGATTACTATAAGCGATTAATTGGAGTCTCGGTTTATTCGCACTTTTCCTTGCCATTTGAAGGGCTTCAACGGGTAAATGCATAGTTTGGAAATCATAACTGTAGGCCGTGTCAATGTCCTCTTCAGGGAAGATGACAGTTTCTACGGAAATGGCGCTGGAGGTGAGAGAGACTCTTTCACCGGGAAGGATTTTTGCATTTTTTGCATACTGTTCGATGAGACGAAATAATTCATTCCGCAGTACCTGAAGAGTGGGGTCCAAATTAAATATTTCACTTTCCTCCAAAAGTCGACTGACAGACTCGACGAGAGTTCGAGCACTCTCATAATCTTTGTATGCATGTCGAAGGAGACTGTTCAAAAGGGGGATTGCTTGTTTCAAATTAAATGGAGTGATTGTTTCTGCACTCGTGAGGACACGCACGGCTTTTCCCAGATCCTCCACATCCTTAGATAAAAAAAAACCAAGAAAAACTACATAAGTATCTGTATATATACATACATAGAATACGAGGAGTACAAAATACAACAAAAATAACAACGCATCGACTTTATTCCTGTGGGTAATATATGTATTATATGTATTAAACGTAAAAGAATTAAAAAATCCACCCATTGCATCCATCCAACAAGGAATTACACAGCAAAATTGTTTTATTACCATTCTGAAATGGAATGTTCGTCATTTGGCATGAAAAGAGTCTAATTTAAATTCTTTGGAGATTTCTCGGAACTTTGTATATACTTATTACACACAAACAGAAACATCATACGCTTGCACATGTGAGTCAAAAGTGTATAAAATAAAATACCCGAGAATAAAGTGTGTGTATCGTGTTCAAAGAAGGAAAGCCCGTTCCTCAAGTCTATAAAAACGACATCATAAACTCCAACTCGAGGGTAATGGGTCAACGAATGAGCGGAACAAAAGTAAACTTAAACGGAACACACTCCACACACACACACAAAACTAACAATGTCTAACGTCATTATTGTTTTACACACACACACATATGCATTCAATTCCATCCACTTTTATTCTTGGAAATGTTCTCAATGTTTTCCATTACCATTTCCCCCCCAAATTCCCCATAAAAACCTCAACTGTTTTGTTTTGGTGTGTCAGACATTTTAAACTGGTAAATTAAGATGATACTTTATTAATTCGTGTGTTTACGATACACTATATACTTATATCACAAAATCTGTCTTGGGGTTTGGAATTTGGAATATGCATAGTAAATTTGGAAGGAAAGAGGAGAATTTATAGTAAATATACGATGTTTATATTTATTGTAATGTACTTGTTGTCGGCAATCCAGAAGATTGTCATCTTCTTCATGAATCCATTTGCCCACAGTAGAAGTGGAATTACTCGGTAAATGACAGTAGCTAATCAAACCCGGTGTGGATTTCACCGACTGTGTTATCTCATCCACTCGCCTAATTTGATAGATCATGACAGCCCCCACCGTTTTAATTCCATGTGGACAAGGGGACACAATTCGAGTTCCAGTGCTCGTCGCCATCGTTTCCGCTAATTCAAATCGCCCATACTGACTTCCCTCCGACGTCAACAGTACCGAGATTTGAGGACAAAACGTAATGGTTTGAGATGTCTTCAGTTGTTTCGGTGTCAGTTTTCTTGTCCCCATGAAAGCATCATCTGCACATATATTTACATTTACATTTTTTACATACAAAATATATTCCAATTCATTCATTTATTTATTTTATCTGTATTATTTATTCCTAAAAAAAATCTCCCTTTTGCCTCATATTTTTCTTGATCCACATTTTGTTTCACATGGAATATAATTGTACGCCATTTGGGAATGAGTTAACAAATTAAACTTTTGATTTTCAGTGGTGGGTTTTTGTTTGTGTGTGTGTGTAAAAAATCAAGGAATGGGAATGTTGGAGTAGGTAAGACAAATGTCTCTCCTCCACATTATCATTACAATAGTCGTTTGACAACGGGACTGTGTGATTGACTTAATAGGTATATTACGTAACATGAAAATTGCTTTTCTTCAACTCTACTGGCCTCTGGTCTCTCTCTCTCTCTCTCTTTCTCTCTCTCTCTCTATCTTAGTCATACGCAGAGTGTATACGTAATGTCAAGCCATAACAGCCAGAGAGCAACAACAATAATTATTATTGTATGCTAAAAAAATGAAAACCAAAAACCAGTCCGTGGCTGCTGACTGCGTTATACGACGAAGCAGGACCTTTCATCTCTCTCTCTCTCTCTCCTTCCTTCACATTCTTTGAAGCAGATTAGTATGAATGTGGTTCTGTTTGGTCGGGTTTAACTTATTTTATATAGAGATTCGCTCCTTTTGAAATATCGTAGGTACAGTCTCATGTATTTTACGTTTATATCTTTCTGCTAAGTTTAATCTGGATCCACTTCACACTCTCTTAGAGTTCACATACAGATATATAATAAATATTTTATTTCTAAACAACATATACCAAAAAACATTAAAAATATTACGTTACATTTCACATTTGGGAATTCAAGAAAAAAAAGTAGTCAACAACTCTTTGGGTATGAATTTTATATGAATATGTAGAGATAAATATATATAGGTATAAAAAAATAATAATAAAAGAGATGCGTGTGTGCACAATAAATCTCATACTTATATGCTCATGTGTCCCACGTTCATCTTTTATTCAACTTCAACTTCAAATGTTACCCAGGTCACAAAAATACAATGGGAAATCTTACTGTATAGTTTCTATATAGTTTGATTTGTCCAAAACCAACAAAAAATGGCCAATAAGGTTCTACTCTCCGTGGAAAGGTCATGAAAGGTCGGGAATAGTCCCGAGGTCAAAGGTGTTACACACACACATATATATATAGTGACACTCATATCGGCAATAGTCATACATTGTAATCCGCCATCGTCCACATCCTTCAAAAAGTCCTTCATATCATATGTACAGATATATTCATTTCAAGTTTCAAGTTTCTTGTTTCTTCAATGGACCATCATTTTAATTATATTTTGTGTGTTTGTAAATGTACATTCAGTACATTGTACATGCAGATAATACGTTGTACTCTGCAAATTAGACATTAGACATTTAGAGACCCAACACACAGTATTAACGTTTGTTTTTTTCTTTTGTAAAATTCAAATGATGGGTTGTGGTCATATAAACTGTGATTTAAATTTTTCAAATGTCTACAAGCCGAGCAAATGGAAATTGTGATGACTTTTCTCTTTTTTAAGTATTATATGCAGTCGAGTATTACTCAAATTCGAGTTGGGAGTTGTGAGAGCCGAGATAGAGATAGAGAGAGAGAGAGAGAGAGAGAGAGTTTGCATTCGCGATTAAATTATATTGTAATTTGTATGAACATCAAGTTTGACTGAGATCGGAGACAGCACAAGTTGCAAAAGTGGTGTGGAGTGTAGTGTGTGTGTGCATGCATACTCATAGGTATGTACATTACTTTTGAACTTGACTTTATGCACAAAATATGTACATTTACGGACGCTACCTGCCAATTTCCTTTGTATCCTTCTTCATCGTCTTCTAGTTTTTTTTCCCTCCTCTTGAAACTTACTGTAAACTGTATAAAATTCATTTCAATCCTTTGTTTAGTACTCGTTTTTCACAGTATATTTCAAATAACAAAAGTTTTTTTATACTGTTTTGGAGCGGGCAAGAAGAAGAAGTAGAAGAAGAAGAGGAACAAAAAATTGCCAATTATTTACATTGTATCAGTATTGACGTACGGTCGAAGGAGTCGACTGACTGTAAGCCACAGGAACAAGTAAAATAGTACACTCATATTTCATTTCTCATTCAATGTCATTCCCTATAGCTTTTTTTTCTGCAAAAAAAAAGAAAAAAAGGAATGGCTTGCTCTCTTCACTCTCTCCTAATAGTACATGTGCCTAGTATACCTATGTATGTACTATTCTATTATGTGCCCTCTCTCTCTCAAAAAAAAAAAAACTCGAAAAACAAATTCATCTACATAGTCGGCTGTTCATGTCATTTGAAAACCACGACGAAGCCATAAAAATAATCTAAAGTCCACATGAAATGAACCGGTGGAAAACCAATATTATAGGAATATTACACATATCTTCCCTATCTAGGTATCTTATGTATTATGTACACTTCTACGCCAACTTATTTTTTACAACTCCTTGTCCTCGTGTGTGTGTGTGTGTGTGTGTGTGTGTGTATGCACTGTGTGCAGTGCATTTACATCCCAGAATAAATGAATTCTGTCTCTACCCTCAAACCTCCAAACGTTTTTTTCCCTTTGCTAATGCAGTTACGTTCCACAAAAAAAAAAACTCGAACAAACAGATAAAAAAAAGCCACAAAATGCTCGGAGCCGTCACATACTTTCTATCTATGTTATATTTAACACGACTTCATTTGGACAAGTGATCCCAGCGATAGCCTATCGTCTTATTCTTCTCACATTTTAAAATAACTAAATCATTATTGAGTCATAATTACATATATGAAATGGAGAGATGAGTGACCTAAATCTTTAGTCGTCCCAACTCGGAGGAACCATCGTTTTAAATGAGTAAGTTAAATGAAAACCTTTTGGAATGCCTCTGTCTTGGATATATATATAGCCAAAGTGATTCGAAGGAAATCGTCTTTTCCGGTGTCGATTGAAAATTGAAATACAAGACGAATGCAGTTGTGAAAGCAAACTTTTGATACTATAGAATTGTCGAATGTACAATTTTTAAATGGTTGTGGCGTATAATGTAAAAAATTAATCAAGGAGCATTTTAAAATTTGAAACTGCTCCTTGGTCAAATTCTGATTCCTTTTCTAGTGCCTTTTAGCGTTTCTTTTGGTCAACAAAATAAGTCGAAAGCCAGACAAATAAGTTCTATAGGTATACACAGTGTGAAACCTTAAGCTATAAATGCATTTTTACAGATACAATTAATCCCTAACCCCATATGCATGAATGACATGTACCATACAAAAAGTTTCCTGCTTAAATCTCAGGCTGTTTTTTTTTATTGTCAAGTTCAGCTTAGCGTTATCTTGAATTATGAAGGATTTTGGCATGATTTTTTTTCCCGTGTAAATTGAAAAGAAGCTTTGCTATACATATTTAATATTTTGGATTTATTACACACACACACACACTATGAACTTGACAGGCTTAAGAGTTAATCCTATGATTCTAATTAAATATTGAATTTGTAGACATACTTAATACAGAAAAAAATGGATACGTACAGATATTTATCCAATTTTGGGGAAAACTCTTGGACACATAATAATATATGGTAAGACTTTGTCATTTAATTGCAAATTTTTTTGAAAAATAAAAAACGAATCCGTCTGCTGTATACATGCATTATGTGTGTGTGCAAATTGCAATTGCAATTGCAAATTTGAAATCTTAACTAATTCAAATTCGAAAGACGTACCTATACAAAATAAAATGTGCTCATATATTTAATCTCCTTTTTTGACTTTTGACTTTGGTGCACTGCCTTGAATCTTGAGATAGTCAGTCGAGATGTTGTTGTGTGTGGTTGTACAAATTACAAACGATAATATTATGTAGTCATATATATTATTATATATATGACTTAACGAACGATTTCCGTATTCAATGCGAATAGTTTAAGCCATAACTTTTTTCCCACTTGGTATGTACCCATAATTTAATTGCTACATACCTCAACAAAAGCGGTGTACAGAAAAAAAAAGCGATGCATGCACAAAATAAAAGATGAAAAATGTGTGTGTATTTGTTTGTTCTTCTCCCTGTGTCTATTCTATTCTACTCCACTCAGTTCTGTATTGTCTACTCGTTCATGCAAGTTTGGAAAGCTGTACACGGATAAAAGTTATGAGCACATTTTTGGAATTTTGATGGTGTCATGTGTGTAATGTAAAACAACAACATAACGCAACATGTATATTTGTATAATTTTTTTTTGTTATAATTTTAATTTACTTTAACAAGAGAAAGAGAGAGAGAGAGACTAGAGAGACCTCCCAACATTGACTTAACCAACAAACACAGAGAGAGAATGAGATAAGCTAAAGGAAAATATGGAGAGATTCGAGATATATGTGTACATAGGAAAGAGACAAAACAAGAAAATATGAAAAGATAAAAGAGATTTATGAAGGTTCAAACTAATAAATTTATTAAAACAAAGTCGACAAATTACAACTCAAATTGAATCTTTTAAGAAAATAGAAACGACATGCTTTAGGAGTGGTTTTGACTTGACTTCAATGTAGGTGGATTTACGCAAGATTTGATTCATTTTTTTAAGATGATATGTTTTGTGCTGTTGCTGCTTCTGATGATGATGATGCTGATGCTGAGAGGAGATGGTCTCAACTCTCCACAAAAACTACAGATATACTTATGTATGCCTACCAAAATTCTTTCTCTCTGCTCTTTATGATATGATATGGAATATCAGTGACTTTTTTCATATATTATGAAAAGTCAACGTCAGTTTTTCTCAGACAAAAAAGCCCTACCTTTTTCCACTCGTAATGTATCTTATCTATACGATACATTCTACATTTCTATAGGTACTCATATGCATTTCATCCTGTAAATTTAATAGGACACTCAAATAGGAAATACACCCGCGTCAAAGGTAAAAGATGTATGTGTAATATAATGAGAGGTTCGAGCATAATGTAAAAAGTGCACACACACATAGACATTTTCCTGATTCTCTCTCTCGTCGCGTCTTCCCTCTCAAAACTCTGTAGTTACATAATTTGCAATATATATATTTTCCGTGAACAAAAAAAAATTGACTTTTCCCCCGTGAGAATTGTAAGTACATATGCATAGCATGGCATGGCATGTACCTACAAAGTAGGTGCATAAAAGTTAACACAGAAACTAATGTAGTTACTTTGTCATATTCATATGTACAGTAGAACGTTTTCCCTATTTGCTGTTTGTATATAATGGAGTAATATACATAGAAACCATCTTGTAGATCTTGCATAGACATGAATTAAAACTGAAGACCAAGTCTCGCTCTGTCTCTAACTTTGCAAACCACATGCCTAAAACATTAAATCCTTACTCATCGTCAGTCAGACATCAGACTTAAACGTAGGGAAATGTGTATTCTTGAAATATATCATATGATTACTGTATATTTGGGGAATTCTTCTTTAGGCTGGTGGTAGTCTGTATATGTACACTTAAAATCTCTCTCTCTCTCTCTCTCTCTCGCACCTACACTCGCTCAGTCGATGGGAAAATCATGATTCAACGACGACTCATTTGCAGTTAGTTACCTATGTGGAAATGCATAATGCATTAAATGATGTAAGTATTGGCCCTGACACTGAACTGATCACTATGTAACACGAACCATTCATTTTTTTACTTCCCCTTCTCTCTCTCTCTCTCTCTCTCTGTCCTTCGCATTTCCCTCTGGCTTCCCTGTCTCACTCACCGACGACTGTCGACTCCAAAAATCTTCATATGTGTCATATATGTGGTACACAATGTATAGAAAAGTTGGTGTGGTGCGGTGTGTCCATCAGCTTACAGTCTTAAAGAGGATACCAATTCAGGCACACAATTTCTCATTGGTCATTTTTATGTACATCCATATTATGGAAATTAATCCGCTTTCAATTCTCTTATGTGTTAAAAAAAATGTACAAAAGCCCATAGCAAATCGTCTAATACACAATTCACACTTGACTCTGTCAAATCTTCAAACTTTTTTTTTTCTTTACAGAGACAGATATGAATCTGAGCATGTATGAACAGGTACACACAGTACACACACGATGATGACGAGTATTGCATGGAATTATAATTTGAGGATGGAAAAAAGGGAAGGTACACAACACACGATACATTTACATTCACATGTATATGTATATGTGATAGGCTGATAGGGATTCTATGGACACATAAATTGAAATTAGCTACTGGCTGAATATTTCTCCTCATAATCTTCATTCTTCCCTCTCCTCTGTACTCTTTCTCTTTAATTTACAGCATATGTAAGGTAAGATTAGATGTAACATAATAGCCCCTCCAAAAAAAAAAATCTATATCTATGCCAATGCAATGGTTTAACTTATCGTCGAGCACATTAACTTTTCCTCGCAGAAAAATACAAATTACAATACACAGTAAAGGGTAAATGTTCAAACATAATATATTGAGTGAATGTGTATTCATCACATTATTAGTTTGTGTATTCTACATAATACGTGTATGTGTAGTGACAAGGAGTGAAGAGAGTGCTGCACATGCTAGCCATTAGTCACATATACACAATGGGCATTCAGTGTTTACAAATCCTCCTCTCTTTCTCTCTCTTTCTTCCTCTTTCCATCTCTCTCTCTCTCTCTCTCTCTCTGTTAATCCACATGGTAAATAAAGACCTCGGGTATATATACAGTATGAATTGTGAGATGAGATTGATGAGAGACTCGAACTTGACACGAGAGAGAATCATGAGCAAACAATGCGAGGGCTTTATAGATAATTCTGTAAGAATTGCGGAAGTAAAAGTATAAAATACGAAATGTAGTCAGAGAGAGAGAGAGTCAAATGATGATCATTAGCTGTACACAGTTTAGAAGAAATGACTGTGTGTTTATACATGTAGGGAGAACGATGGACCAGACTCAAGACTCAAGTCTGATGAATATGCGATGAAATTCCGAGAAGCTACAAACAAATACAAACGTTCAGTTAATCGTGAACTAAAAGGAAGAAGAGAGGGAGGGAGAGAGCAACAACAGGAGATGGAAAGGTTACGATGATGAGCATCAAAGGTCGACTATTTGCTAAATTATAAATTGCATGATGATCATGTGTATGTACACACACAAAGTGGTGATGTACTGGATGAATGCTCAAGTCCATTTCCCATCGTCTTTTTTATCCTTTCTTCGTTTTCTTCATAATTCATTCTCGTCTTGATGAAATTTCAAACAAATATCCGAGAGTTGTGTTTACGTCTTGATACGAATGTACACACCGTATATAGTACTTACGAGATTGTGTAAGATCTATAGAATAATATTAAATGTCTAGACTCGTAACCGTTTGGACTCTCTCTCGTCCACTATCCTGTGTTGAGATAACACGGTTTGAGCTTGAGACATACTGCACATTTTTTATGAGAAATATATACTTACAGATAATATGAGTATATGTAGAGAGAAGGAAAGGGAGGAAGAGAGAGAGAGAGAGAGAGAACATACATAAAGAAACCATTTGAGAGAACAAACATAACTTACATACAGAGGTTTTATGAAGAAAAAATGATTACCTAATGATTTTGGCAATGACACAGCGTCAGTTAACCCGAAACTCTGGTTGTGTGGTGGCATTGTCAGCAGGAAGAATAAGAGAAATGTTAAAAGACGCCAGGGATAAGTTTTTTCTTCTTCGACTTTCATTTTTCTCTCGATGAGGCTATATGAGTTCAAATTCAAAGTTATGGGATTTTTTTTTTGTTACTCTGCTTGTCCTTTTCCCTTGTCCAGTTACTAGTTTTTCTCTCTTTCCCTTCCCTTTTTTTCTCGGACACTTTCCAAACTTTTCCCCGCAATTTCAATTATTAACGTTTTTGACTTTTACTGTCGAATTTCCCCATTAATGATCAGTCTTCTGGCACTCACAATCTCACACACACTGGCACATTTCCCAATAAAAATTTGATGAAACCCCGAAAATCCCAAGTGTTATCATATACAGCCCAATTGTCCATCTCAACAATGGTAAAACATAAATACGCACATACCATTCGGTCATCTTGATATATACTATAATAAAAATGAAATCCTTTCGTCGCTTTACTTTTTAATGTTTCATTTGATTCGCAATCACCATCTGCTATGGATTATCCACATCCACATGAAATATGGGCTTCTAAAATCGGTGTGTCATGGACAAAATGAAGGGGAATCCCATATTAATTTGATGGAAAATGGAGTTATATAATGGATGATTTCAAAAATAAGAATGTAATTTAATATTTTGTTCCTGTTTTTATTGAGGGTTTATGAACTAAATCGCAGGCTATTTAGTCATACACAATACGCCTTTCTCTCATTAGTATGTAGGACTCGCAAGTATAGCTTTGTGCATACGTAATAATAATATGTATAGTTTGGAAAAAGCTCCTTCTCTTTTTCATATTCCATATTCATTTATGAGGAAGCCGTTAAGAAAAGGGACCATTCGCGAATTTCTAGATTCCGAGTTATAGCGTCTTGAAAATTCTCGGTTGTTTGACTTTGCGCAATGATTTTAATTGAATTAAAATTACTTACACTAATCATCGATTTCCTTTCATTTCGAATTTTTGGAGAAGTTTGACGACGATTTTCAACTACTTTTTTTGCAATAAAAATGGTTTAAACTTGTCCTAAAAGATTCTCCATGTTCTGTGTTGTCCACAAATATGCAAAAAATTGATTTTTCGCGAACGGTCCTTTTTCTGGCAGAGGACCTCATTTATTATTCGGTGTTTACTGTCCATCCGAGGATCTTGCATATATATGCATAATTACAGTTATACTCAACACCGCAATCAATTGCAAAGACAATTTAGGGTTTGTTGGGCGTTCAGATGGAAATATCAGATTTTATATGGCATAATAGTTGTATCATCAACGGTATGGACCCTTCAAGCTGTTTTTTATTTTATTTTGCCCTTCAGGCTCTCTTGTACAATACACACAATTTCCTCTCTTGTATATACATCAAACACAAGCACAAATATCAGATAGATATAGGTATATGAACCGATATGGCACACAAGCTATGAAATAGGCTTTTACTCTATATAACTGTGTAACTTGAAGACAGAGAGAGAGAGGGAGAGAATTTTGATTTTACATTATGAGGTACACTCAATTTTTATAATGCTCATCTCATAATCATAATACATAAACTTATCGTTTATTGTCTCTTTTGATTGCCCTGGGCCACTATGAAGCGAAATCCAAAGCCAAAGTCAAAGTCAAAGTAATGGCTTTATTGCCATTACTCATGCACAAAGTCATATATAACACATATAACAACAACAACGCACGATGAAAAGGATGAACTGATTTTTACAGAGATCTCCTCTCCTGCTGTTAGTCCCCCTCGTCATTCGTGATGACTAATATGAATATTAATTGCTAAATGTTTATTCCATAGACAAAAAGCTTGTAAAACTTGCTGACATTTCAACTTCATTGTTTTATTTTCTATACTTTGGTTCATCGAGAGTTGACAAAGACAGGGAGTAAATTTTATGGCGTGCAGGACGAGAGAGAGAGAGATGGGTGCAATGGAAACTTCCTTGTCAATAAGCATCATCATGATGATATCATTTTGGCAAAAACGAAATTCATCGTAGATATCCACTGCATGTATAACTTTGTAGGTATGTATTTGTAGATACAACTTTTGACCATTTGAATACGTAAATGAATGAAAGAATTCTCAATTAGTACAGAGTTTACATTAGGAATCTAAGAAAGGCAATACTATGGCAGTAGGTATTATGACATACTGCACTTGGATTGTAAAATAATACTTAAGCTGTCAAAGGTAACTGTGAACCATATTAAAAAATATATATAAGTATGCTATAAGGTTCCAAGAGAGAAATTTTCTTAATTTTCAAGCCAACGGCAACGGCCTTTCTACTGTCCACGTCTGTTTTGCTATTATTACTGCACAGAGAGTTGTTGGACTACTTGCTTGTTGTGGGATTGTATGGTTGAGCCGTTTTATACACTAATAATAATTAAATTGAATTATTACACCATGTTAAGCATGCAGGACGTATGGAGCATACTATTTCTCTTTCAAAGACCACCACTCGAATATATATATATTGAATGTTCAGTATGGACAGGTGAGAGAGAGTGATAACACGCTGTATCATATTACATATTACAATATACGAATTGTACGAGATGAACTTTTGCAGACGGAGGTCGTTGTCACCCCATTAATTTAAATTTATAATATGTGAAGTAACAATATGGATTTGTTCTGAAATCTACATCCAACTTCACATTTCTTACTGCATCCATAAATATAACCAACAAGAAAAAATTGAGTAGAGTATAGACTATTTAGACGCTGTAACTAATATAATAATAATAACTAGATAAAGATTCTATAAATACACTCCAAGTCAAAGTGTTGGAGCTTGAAACTCTCATTTCCTTGTATATTCAACACTTTGGGTATGTTGTCCAAGAATCTTAAGTTATAATAATATTAGAACGCACCTTAGTGCACAGTTATTAAGGTAATATTGCATTTATTGTCTAATTTTGACACAAATGGCACAAAATTGCATACATTACATACAAATATTTGAATGTTTTCATAGTTCATTGTAAATATGCAACATTTTACTTATCGTTAGGTATAAATAAAACATAAAAAGTACCTTAATTGTAAGTACAAATTGAATAAATGAATGCCTTTTGACATTAAGCCAAAGAATACTTTTGACAGCCAGCATACAATGTCATTATTATTTACAATTTACACTGACGATTATTTCATAAAATTATATTTATTTATTTTCTCTACGATCATCGTTGCAGTGATGATTCATCACTGATACAACTTCAGATTCCAGTCAGAAGTCTTCTGATGGTAAATATAAATACTTAAATTCTGCCTTATTTGTCATTTGAATCGTTTCCAATTCACTATTATAAATGCATGCATAATAATATTACTGATTAAAATAGCATAGTCATATTAAATTGAAAAAACTTGCCACTATAATGTTACTGTAAAACAAGAGAATAAAACTGCACAAAGACAAATAGTTACATTAAATTAGCATTTCATCAGACATTAAAAAATCACAACATTGTACATTTATATAACAAACATACATACCTAATAAAAATCGGGAAATGTTAGTACCTCAAGTATAATTAAATAAAACTCACAGGTTTCAAGTAGTTTCGATTTTTGAAGCTTACTAGAGATAAGTATTAGATTGAAAGAAAAATTTCAAATCTCAAGTATAGTACAAATGTAATATAGTTTTAACAAAAACATTGAAGTATTTTATTTATATTAGTTGTAGAAAATTGCATATTATGTAATGTGTATAAGTATAGCTACCTTTTTCACAATTAATTTAAATACTGAAGAAAGAAGGAATACAGCCATATAATACAGCATACTTACATTTACATATCTACTTACTATAAAGACGATTTCTAATAAATAAATATATGTATGAGATTTTTCATTTGCAACTCATCAGTAGTTGAGAGATCCAAAAATTACGTCAGTCAGTTTAAATAGGATGGTTATGATAATTTGGCATGAAAGGAAGACGTACGAAGACAATTATTTCAAAACCTAGAATCTAACCAGCTATTGTCAGTTCGTATTTGTTAAGCAGAACTGTCCATTGTATTGATTGTACTTATTAATACTAGAGAGTCGGTTGTTATCGGGCGTCAAAGAATTATCACTGAATAAAATTCTAGACAAATATATTTATATTTTATATACAAGCGAAATCATAGTTTCAAATATTAAGGAAACTTGTAAATACATCGTTAAATAAAATAAATAAAACGCTTACGGTTACCAACTATTGGTTGGTCATGGCGAAGATTTAAAAACATTGTACAAAATGTCATGAAATGAGCAATATATACCTATAAAGTACATACTCATACAACAACTACAGTAAGAATTTCAAAAATATAAAAGCAGCAGATCGGGACATTTCAGTCAGGAAAGGAGAGTCGTAGTCATAATTGTTGTAATACTAGTAATTAAATGAGAAAATATTAGTCTTAAAATACAAATGCAGAAGCAGTCTAAAGTTCATTTATATACACAAATTATTTTTAGCCGGAAAAAAGGGTTTTCTTCTTTTAATCGGTTGCAGCCTTTTTAGCAAATGAAGCAAGTGCTGAAATCTCTGTTGTATCTGCATCCAATCGACTAAATTCAATTTCTTCTCCGCCACTATTAAGATCGGTACTCGTGTAAGGATCTGAAAAGTCAATTCAGAATTTTAAAATACAGACATTTGATTTGAACCCCGTTTATCATTATTATTAAAAAAGAATTAATACATAATAAGAATTGGAAGAATCTATTATGTAGTATACACTCAGCTACGTTTTACCTCTTTCTGGGGGCCATCGTTTGTGGGAAGGAGCATACAGGCAGAGGAGTGCGGATATGTAAATATTCCACATACCATAAACTCCTGTGTATAATGCTGAAGTGTATTCAATTTCTATTCCTGGCCCATCACCGCCCTCCCACTTCCATTTATCGTCCGTGACTTGCCCCAAAATGAAACCAATGACCGTCATTGCAGCACAAACCAGAGTTGACATCATTAAAAATTTGAATCGATGAATGATTCCTTGATAATGAAGTCGCCGAACTGCTGACATTGCTGGAAGTGCAGTACGTTTAGCACTAATGTTTCGGAATACTTTCCATACAGTCCACGAAAGAAAAATGAAATATAGAGAGGCAGACACACCGGCTGCTATTATTAATGCTAGAGCCAAACGTGTCCCAACTGGAGTCGCCCACAATGAATAAAATGGATTAACTAAATGTGCTCCTCTTTCACAAAGATCAAACAGGAATAGAGCAAGACAACTCACTCCGACGGCACTTAGATGCTTCCAATATGTTCTCAATTTGTTACGTTCCCCTCCAGACTCCTAAAAATATAGACAAAATAAAGATTGAATAAACTTCTGTTTAAATGAAATGTTTGTAGATAATACCTACTAGGCATGTTCAAAGAAAAGAAACAATTTTTTTTTCAACTGCTTACCATTAAATGTTCTCCAGTAAAGACGAGCCAAAATGAGAGCAGCGTAGCGTAAAATATCCCTTGTCGAATGTCACTTAGGAGAAGCATGTACGGCATATCAAAAAACAATGTAAGCCATTCAATGGGTACATTTAGGAACTCCAGTGCAATACCAAGAACTATAATCATTTTTTCCAATAGTGCTGGAGGTCTTCCTTGTGCTTGAACACGTCTCCAGAACCATACAAGAATGAGAAGCACGATTGGTGTGAAAACAGTTTTAATCATGAACCAAACTTTTGTGAAGCCACCATTCTGGTATATGGTGACCAAATGCATCTCTTGAGGAATTCCAATCCCCTACACATCAAAAATTAAAATGTAATAACTAAATTGACAGGTTTTCCTTTGTGTATGACATATTATTTAAATAACTGCATTACCATAACAAACTCAGTACCTTATTGTGACGAGTCAATGGTGACACGGGGAGCCGGATATTCAGCAAATAATAGTCATGATGAAGAGATCCCAGTTCACTATAAGAATAGAAAAGAAAAGAAAATTAAACGAGATGTCTAGAGCCGGATTAATTCCATATAAGTAAGTACACAATAAAATACACAGCTCATGAATAAAAAAGTCAACTTACAAAAGGGGAATCAACTCGCATAGATAATTATGACCTTCTTTAGGATCATCAAGGGTGCATTCCAATGCCCTTTCTTCTTTTGACTCTGCATACCACTTCCAATCAGAATCATCATCATATTTGTTTCTGTAGGCAAGTCGAGCATCAAGTAAAAGTACAGCATCAGGATCTACTGGACTTTCTTTGGAGTATTGAATCTCCATTTGTAAAATTCCAATCAAATTTTGTTGCCATCGTGTAAAATCCAATATGATATTGTCCTTTGGATGGGGCACTTGAAAAGTGAAGACAACATTATCTGCGTGCAATGACTTGTCCAGGCTTTTGATCTGTTGACAATGTCCCTTTCCTCTAGGATACAGCCATCTCGTACGATTTGCTGTAGGGTCGTTGCATAAAGTACAGGAATTGTACGGTGCACTGGAGGGCTTTGGTGCTGTCAAAATACCAAAATACATGTATAGTATACATTGTATACCGCCCTTTTTATTTAATTGCTCTTGTTCGAATACAAAGTACATACATATATATATTATAGATAGATATTCGTTTAGCATACCAATTAGTCCTCCAATTAAACAACAAGTTAAAAGCGCAATAAAAAACAGAACCACCAGGATGAGCAATTTCCTCGTACTCAAATTTTCTAATACTGTCCCCGTCATTTTTGCTTAGTGTTCTAAATAAAATAAGAACAAAATATATACAAGTAACTAATAAAGGTAGCCATACATAAAATGAGAATATGTAAATGAATTTTATTACAAATTAGAATTATGAATACCTTAATTTAAACGCAGGGTATTAGGGGCACCGAATTACGCTGCTAGCCCTGTGAGTGTGAGTCTATACGCCGGATTTTGGATTTCGAGTTGAAATTCTTTTGTACGAGTATTTGTTTAACTGTTACATTTTCACCTAATTCACAATAACCCACATAATTAGTAATAGTATGAAATTATTCAAAAAAAACAATACCACAGCCGTTTTATATTTACTCTGGCTGTCAGATTCTGACAGATTATCTTTCAGGAGGAAAAAAAGTCCACACCAAGCAGACCAAAAGTCTTTTTTTTTAGTTCTGTTTCTGATTTTTTTGTTTGCACACAAATTAAATTCAATGTTCGTCAGCAGAACGCTATTTTTTATTCCAGCGCGCTACGCTTGAAAGTCGGTCAATTTGGTTTGTGCGAGTTGAAAAAGTGTAATTTTCCTGAGAAAAAACCTCAAATAATAATTAAAGGTGATTTAAAAAAGCTTCAAAAAATGGCTGATGTGCTAGACTTGGGTCATGACGAAGACATGGTCATCGATGATGATATTGAAAGTAAGTCATTCTGCATATTATAACATCATTACAATATTTCACATTCAACATCATATTCCAAGGGACAATGTTAAACATTTTAACTTAAAATGCATACCGTAATAATAATTTCATTTGTTTCTTTGAAATTGTTTAGAGGACCCGCTTGATCAACTTAAGGATGGTGTGAAATCACGGAAAGGAAGAGGATTTGCACCAGGTCATGCACCGGCCAGACAAGTTGATATTGATTTTGAAACAATTAAATCTTCAAATGAAAAAGAGCCACCAGATACAAAAGCCCAAAAATGTAAGATTTATTATGCATGAAAAAATTTAAAAAGCAAAACGAAATATGAAATAATGTGTAAATTATTAATATATAATGCTCTTATTATTTATGTATTGATTTCGTGTATTGTAGCTGTCGAAGGCTGGATTTTAATGGTATCTGGAGTCCATGAAGAAGCACATGAAGATGACGTGAATAATCGGTTTTCCGAGTTTGGGGATATCAAAAATATTCATTTAAACTTAGATCGTCGTACTGGATTTCTAAAAGTAAGTAATTATTTAAATATTCATCCTTTCCAATACAGAAAATGAAATTGTTGTATTTGACAAGTTAAAATAATGTGCATTTTCTAATAGGGATATGCATTAGTGGAGTACGAAGATTATAAAGAGGCACAGGCAGCCAAAATAGGATTAGATGGAACAGAACTCTTGGGAAATACTATATCTGTTGATTGGGCCTTTATGAAAGACAAAAGAAGGTTGGGAAGATCACGAAAACATTACTAAGATATTTTATTGTGTACATATACATACTTGTTTAACATTTAATTCAATTTATATTTTAGACAAAGAAAAAGAAATGATTTTGAGATTTGTGTGCTGTTGTCAGTTGTAAATTTTTTTTTTTTGTAAATGTACTACCTACTTTTGATTATATCCTTCAATACTTTTATTCATCTCGTTTATTATGTTTTTTGATAAAAAAAAAAGCTACCACATTTCTACCCGTTATAATTTAATTTACTTACGGAATAATGATGCTGGCGGATAAAACTACTATAATATTTAAAAAAAAAATCAAATTAAGTATTCTATCAATTATTATTATTATTGGTTAGTTTTAATCTCGACGATAATAATATAATAATGACTACTATTCTGTTGGCATTTTAAGTTTACTAATGTAATGGAGTGCAGCAGAACTTTGATTCACATTAATATTACATTTTATTATAATTATTATGTATTACGTGTGTGTATGTATAAACTTATGAATATCATAGATTATTCTTAGACTACAGACTATTAGCACCGTACAAATTAGGAAAACACTGCTCCTCACTTATAATTCTTATATTACTATATTACAATTTGGAGTTCAAATACAAAATAAAGCATACAATTATTAATACTACATTTATCTATACACATACCTACTTTAATATGCCCGTAATTTGATTGAATACTGATGTAGCATGTATAATTCCATTGGATAATAAAGTTTTTTATGGATAAGTAAAATCCTACAATACATCATAAATAGTATATAATGGGTATTTCAAGGTGAAATCTCGTTCTCATTTTCATACATTTTCATTACTATTCGAATATTGGATATAGTATAATTTCATAATAACAATATCAGTGTGTGCCGGACAAAGAGGAGAGATCATCATATTGGATCTGTAAATTTATGTATATACATATACTATTATAGTAACTATAATAATACTATTCTCAATTTTTTCCTTTTCCCTCCACCACCACACCAGCGTTACTGGCTTTTAAATTACTTTACGAATTCTATAATAATATTAATATTATCAATTATTATCTAAAAAATAATCTTTGTGTATAAGCTATAGTATAGTATATAGGTGTAATGGTGTAACTATTACTATTATTAGATTTCTACCTCACTCATCTGGAAACAACCTTAAGTTTTAATAAAACAAGTACATAGCTCGTATTTTAGCTTCGGCGTTCAAGTAAAAACACTACAAGCGTACTTAGGTATGCTCAAGTTATATTCTACTTGATGCTTCTTTTTGTTTTACTTTCTATATTAGTAGAACGTTTCTACGATAAAATGGTTAAAAGTCTCCCATGGCAAATATAGTTTTATGCATTTCCGTTGACGAGGCTAGTTTTAACTCGCTTGTATTCTCGACGATGCATATCATCTATACTAGCAATGTAGTATGTACCATCAAAAAGATTGGCAATTTCTCCAACTGGTTCATAAGGAGCTAATGGGAAAAGAAAGTCAAACAAAATTCAATTTATACGTGTACATACAGATACTTATCCATATTTTTGAAATGTATAGCTATATTAGCTAAGTGCATGTATATATACATAATCCATATGCATACGTATAATATATATGTTTATACCTTTATGATGAGTTGCTTCACGAAGTGACATGGTTTTGGAAAAAATTGCTGGTTCTACTTTTTGACGACTTGTTAATCGCTTCTGCGTTTGAGAAATTCCCGAAAGAAGCTTTGACAGTTTATCAGATGCTTCCGGTCGAATCATTATTGAATACATTGACGCTTGGAATCCAGATCCATAGGAAAACAGACATGCACGTTTTCCCTTTAACTCCTCCTGTGTTTTACTGTAATGAAAATTAGTTGTTTTATATGAGTAAGCTCATAAAATTTAAAATTACAACAAATACAAGGTATGTTTATGTACATTATGAACATAAATTAAATTCAATACATTTCCAAGGTGAATATTATACACACCTGATGAGATACGATACAAGCCCTCCATACACTGACGGCGTATACATATTACCCACTTGATTAGACATGAGCAGTGAAGGCTTTGTTTTACGGTTGAAAAGATCATTGGAAGCAGCCAATACAAGTTTCTCTACGTCACGATCAAAGTATGATTCCTCTAATTTAGTGTTCCTATAAAAAAAAATGGCATAATGAAATGTAACTAGTAATGATTAATTATTCGAGAAATAATATAAAAACGGAGTATTTAAAATTTAAATACATGTGTAATAAGTACAAGATGATTATACTCAATTACCTAAGTGATACAAGACTGGGAAACTTTGCGGATACTTCGTCCTCTTTCATAAGCAGTACATCATTCAGAAGAAGACGAGCAAGGGATTTTTGGACAAGTTTGCAGTACGGAGAATGAAAAATAACAGCATCGAATGAGTCCAGTGTTATTTTATCAGCGTTATTTTTAGTTTGTGACTTGTCAATGTAACCCTTATAACATTTATCCAAAGCACTAAGGTAGCACTGAATCGAAAGTTTTCCATCAACTCGTGGGTATTCTGACTCCAAATCCGGTTTGTAGAAATCATACTTATGCGAGGAATGAGATGCACGAAGTCCTATATATAGTAAAGAAAATTTCAAAAAACTATCCATACACATAACTTCAGCTCCTACTAAATAGTTTTTAAATATGTATTAAATTATTTTATATTATTATTATTATTATAAAATGTTTATTAACCTCTTTCAATGACAATTGGAGCATCTGGTCCAATCAACATTGCGATCGCTCCAGCCCCTCCAGTAGGACGAGCTGCACCATTTGCATAAACAGCAATATCACCGGCAACAGCCAAAGCAAGTCGTCCTAAGTATATTCATAAACAATGAGTAAATCCCTCCTCAGTAAAAATTCAATGTAATGGGGAATTAAAATGATAATTCTATTCATCATCATTATCGTAGTAAATTACCATCCCATGCGCTGGACTCGATCCAATTGAGAGAATTGAATAAAGCAGACGTTCCTCCATAGCAAGCGTTGCTCGTGTCGACACCTTCAACATCTGTATTTCCACTGGATTCAAAAAGTTGCATCAAAACTGTTTTCACGCTTTTGGATTTGTCAAGAATAGTTTCAGTTCCAACTTCAAGACGGCCAATACGATCATACCCTGTAATTGATTAAATTCAATAAAATCTTATTATTACTAAGCATTAATAGTCCTGCATAACATATATATTCATATTCCCATTACACATGCAATATATTTCATCAGCCAACCAACACTAAATCAAACTTTTATCATAATCATACATCAGTCATGCAAAAACTAAAAAAAAAAATGTACAAGTATTTTCAGCACAGACTTGATAGCATCGAGTCATACAGAAAGAGTCGCTGTCATTTGCTTAATCTTTATAAAGTGCAAAGGTCGTTGAATCATGAAATGTTTTCCTGTGTAAGTAATTCATATTCGAGTTACTTTGAATATCGTATTTGTAAATAATATATTATACACTTATTTTATCGAGACTTAGTAATAAGCATGAATGACAGTTGGAATGCATGACAATAAGTAAAAAAAATTGATACTTACCAATTTTATGTTTTTCCATAAGATTTTTCACAACAGTTAAACATAAAGAGTTGATATCTTCCCGATCCGAACAAAATCCCATTTTGTCCTGTCCAAGACCAATAGTGTATTTACCAGAGGCAGCTCCATCAAAAACTTCCAATTCCGTTTGATCAACATACTGATACGGGAAGTACAATTCCAAAGCCAATATTCCGACATTTGATGGCCAGGGCATATTTGAATTTTGACTCATGATGATGACGGACTGGGTTGTTTTGATGGCACAAAGATTTTTTTTCAACTAGCTGTGAAGAAAACAAATTAGAAAAAAAATCAAATGAGACGAATAATTAATTACTAGTAATATTATCAAGAAACAAAATTCCGCAATAAAACCCGTATTCAGGCAAGAGAGCTAGCCAACACGGTCTTTTTGAATGAATCTACAAAACTGACTCACTGACTGGCTTGACTGATAGTTGATAGTATATATAAGATTCCCTCTCAGCAGCAAGAAATCAAATATTTATACATCCCAACTTTTTCATACACAGACAGAGTGATGTTAAAACCTATTGTTGTTGTAAGTGACTATGTACATACAATGCACAGGTAGATTCAAAGACACACTATAGACTACTATAGAGGTTTATGGTAATAAGAAGTAATAAGAATGTACAACGGGAATGACGAACTAAAAGCCCTAGGCAGTACCTGAATTTTGTTCCCAGAACAATAAACGACAGCTAAACCCTATCTTTCAGATTCAAACTACACATTTACTCTTACTCTCTCGCTCTATCAATCTTTCTTTCATAATCTATTCAATATCTGATTATTGTATCCCCAAGAATCAAAGAATGAATACAAAAAAAACTGCGCATAGGAAAACGAAACGGGAAATACTGCTGTCATCATGCAGTTGTAGTCTCAATCAAAACTTGTAACTTTTTGAATTAAAATGATTATTTTCATTAATAACGCACAAGTAATAATAATGCTTACTGTTCTGATTCTCTTCTCTATACACTATATGACTATTCAAGAAACTCACTCGGTTGGGTGGTTGACGGTAGTCGAGACAAAACTGACAGTATAATAACAACGAATACTTACGAGTTTTTCAATGATGATACAACAATCATTGAACAATATGACATGACGAGGAAAAAGGAAACTGATGGCACTTTATCGAAACAAACAATACAAAACAAAAACTACACTTCATTTTCCAAATAAAAATAGCCAATAAAACTGTCATTCACATTCACTGAGAAATTCCTTAATGGAAAATTAAAAATTCAATGCTGAAACTTTATTATTACTACTCTATTGTTTAAACTTGCACAAATCCAGAACATTAGAGTTCTATACTACTTTCCACCAAAAGACAAGCCTTTAAAAACGTTAATAAACTATACAGATTTTAAATTTTGATGACGCTGGCTCAAAATATTAAACACCTTACTATGACAAACAATGGAAAGAGAGAAATAATAATTGCAATCAAGTATCTAGTATGATTATTGTTGTTAACTACCCACAGTAGAAAACATAGCCCCTGATATATTAATTACATTTGATTTGTGTTTCCTTTGTGAACTGAATTTAGTTACAAGTGTCCCTTTATATTATTGCAATTGCAACCGTGTACATATATGTTTTTGGATAAAAGATTAAAATTACTTTGCCGAGTAAAGTTTACTCCGCGATCCACTGTATTCAATACGATTACAATGAACAACTATTTGTGATGCTAATCTGAGCTTGTACTGAAAGCCCTTTCATATGCAAAAATATGAAACTTATAATTAATTGTTTGTTTGTTTTCGAATGGTTAAGAATTTGCAAGATTTCACTGACATGGATTCGAATCACATATATAATATATATGCGTGGTCAACTCTTGCTTCCAAAATAACCAAACATTTCATTCTTGATGCATTATTAATTATAGTAATTACAGTAATCGATGATCGACACACGCACACGCATATGATAACTAAATGAGTCAGCTAATAACAAATAAGACAGAAACAGTGACGATAATAATGGCCATTGAAAACCTTTTACTATAAATGTTAAAGATACTAGTATCTTTTGAAAAGTTTGGGCAGAGCCAACATGTGTCAGTGTATGGAATACATGAATGAAGGGAAGACTAAATAACACTATTAGGATTTTTAAGTTGACCTAGAAGTTCATCTTATAAGTTTATATTACTTCTGCAAAAGCGAACAAATAACATCATAGGTCACGAATATATCTGTCTGCCCTTTTTCTTTCGAGTGCAAAGAAAAGTACGCAAACATCTAGAGTCAAATTTTTTTTGTCTCTCTGCTCGGATATACATTCATGTAAAAATATACGTATGAGGAGTACTAAGTTCGTAGTAGATTTTATCTGTACAACTATAATGTATATATGTCGTATGCATATTGCTTCTTCTAGATTCAATCCTTTTTTTACTAGTCTGGATTTCATACTAATTCATACTAAACAAAAACAAAATAATAAATAATCACAGACGTACCAAACGAGAATTTCCTCATGAACGAATTTGGAATCATTAATCGCTATTATAGTATGACACTACGTACTTGTGTACAGTTTTAAGATTATTCAAGGAGGGATTAAGAAAACCATTAATTAGGGAGCAATGTTGAACCAACTACAGATACCTATACTCCATGAAACCACCAAAATAAAATTAACAAGTACGTAAAAACAGTCAAGTGTTTTGTACACTTTGGAAATATAGCTTTATCTCATGATGGCGGAAACGAAAAATGAATTCAATAGTTTTGAGCGTGTATTATGAAGCATACATAATAGAATCTATTCATTTCATACCTTTCCTTTGTTTCAAACTGAGCTTCCAATTACATGGTTCATGGTCAAACCCCAACATGATAGGTCAACTCTTGACAGTTTTTTGGAAGTGTATATGACGGGATAATTTGTTTACGATCGGTAGAAGGAAGGAAGGAAGCTTCTATCATGAAATTGAAATGGATATCTCCAAAAGGATTTAATAAGCGCCATCAAATGTAAAACTAGTTTTACAATGTAAAATGTCCATGCTCCTTCAAGAGGGATTGAAAGTTCAAGTTTATGACAGAAAAATTTAGTACAGAGCTTACAAAACTAAATATTACCTTTCTCCACATAACGTAAATTAAACCTGTTCATGAAAGAAAGCTACGAATTTTTTTATTCGTCAAAAAATGTATTTTAAAATTATATAATACACTCATACACGTGTATGTACAATATTTGTCATCTAAAGTACCGAAGTAGATCACATTGCTCATTTAAAATAGAGGTTTCTCTCTCCTTCGTAGCTCCTCCCACACTATGTATTTGAAATGGGCAAGGATACCCAAATCTGTCCTTGGGGGTCTCGAATTTTTATAATCCGACAGTACATGGTAATTTTTTATTTCCACGGCATGTTTTCAGTGTACACGGTACACCATACAAAGTTATTTGTCGATGCGATAGATACGATTGAGAAATGAACGAGGGAACGAATGACAGCGGACAGCAAGATATTTTTAGTATTTAATGCAACATAATCTACGAATCATCTCGAATAATCTGAATCACTTGAATCCCTCGTGCATTTCCTGCTATTTTAATTTGTGAAATGAGATAGCTACTGTTGTTCCCACTTATTAAAAAGATGCATAGTTGCAACTAGTAAGATATTATTGCAACTCACATATTTGCACCACTTACTCCTTGTCAGTACTCACACTACTCTCTCACAGCAGTGACGTGTAATGGCTCATGTAAAATCTTGTCCAAAGGACAATTTTATCACGGATAGGAAAAATCACATTCAATATTATAGAACAGATCCCAACACAAAGTATTTGGTGAATGTTATCTGTAATCATTAGGTCATTAATCTTGCCACAAGTCATAGTTTATATGTATGCAACATTCATTTCCCTTAATCGATTGTCGATTTCGGAGTCACCTCTGCTCCTTCCTAATCGTATTGCACAGGTAGCATTTTTCATGTTATATATGATTGTTCTTGTATAGTGAATGCATTATCACACTATCTGTAATTTTGTACATACAAATGATTCATGTTAAGAAATACTTTTAATAATTCCTTGTATAGTTTAGATTAGACGGGATTTTGGAAAGAAAAGAAAGGAAGAAAGTTGTTAAAATCAATAAATAATTTGCTGTATGTATACACAGAGTTTAGCTGTTAATCTTTTGCTGTTAATTTTTTATATTACATGAGATGTAAACAATACTAACTACAGTGAAAAGCAGCTTCTACTGTTGGTATTTATAGACAAAACAAGACTCGTATGAACAAGAGGACTCGTGGAACGAGTTTACAACTCACTACACTGATAAGATATAATTCAAAGAAAATAGTTCATTTTGAAAACTACACCACCATATGCGAAACTAGACTGCTCAGAAACGATATTTATTTGAATGAGGTTGCATATCACTCAAGGAATGAAATTATAATGTCAAAACTATAAAGAATACGTTTTAGTTTAAACAAAAGTAAGTTGACAACCTTCTAGCATTCAATGCAAAAATATACCTATTCAATTCCTCTCATCATTTAATTCTTTTTAATCGGACGGGTTGTACTAAGTTTCGACCTTGACGCCATGAAAACTAAATGCGACGTTTCCAATAATATATTATACTATATGGTCAACATCATCTTGACTGACAGCTTACTTTTTTCTTTTATTAAAAAATATAATCATATGCACGTACATTTTCTCGACCCGTTTAACCTTTATAAAATATTCCCGAAGTCTTGAGAGATAAATGACGTGGTATATCATTACTTGTTTTTCAAAGAAAAGGCTGATATGACCCGACTGATGCTTTCAAGTCACTCAGAAAGCATGAGATCGTTTTCGACATTCATTTCCTTTCTTGTGGAAACTCAAGTACACTATAGCCTTTGTATGTATATTGAAAAGTAAATGAATATCGTACATGAATAGTCTCGAGTACACAAGTACACACGCTTTTTGTGAATGATTCACGACACAGAGATCATATATTTTTCCTCGTCAGAAAAGGGTTCTGTGATGATTCAATGATCATTGTTATTCGTATTGTAATAAACATATAGGTATCGTTATTGCTTTGAATTTTGTCATCGCATTCCGCTCTTCTTGGGTTACATTTTGTTTGACAATATTCAAAATGTGAATAAAAGCTTTGAATTCATATTGTCATGTAATGCGAGAGCGTATAGAAATTCAATTAAATTTTCCACTACATATACGACACGTGAAAGTTGGGAAGGAGAAGATGGGGAATAAAGATGGTTGAGGGAATCAAAGGTGAAGGTTTGTGAATAGAAATTGTCAATTCGACGCGTGAAAGAAAACTGACAAAATAAATCAAAAAATTAATAATCACAGGTCAACCTCGACTTGACATGAATACATGTACACCATGCGAATGCATACTATATAGCGAGGTTTTTACACTGACTTACTATTCACAGTATATATATTATATATTTTCTTTCCTTTCCTGCCTGTCATTTTGCAAACCCATACACAATAATGTAACGGAGCTGTTGCGGCCTGAGAGAGAGCTGTTCATAATATATATTTGCTATCAATGAATTGACAAATCTTTTGCTTTCCTCCTACTATAATATACATACATAAATGATTGATTTAAATAATTGCAATCCTCGCTCTACTGCAATCCTAGCTCCTTTCTTTCTTCATCTCATTAACTTTGACCCTTATAATTATAATTCTTGTATTATTAAAGGTGACTAACCTACAATATATTTTATTATCACCATCGCTCCCTTTTGATGCATTTCAAATTCAATTTTTTTTCCTCTAGCTTTTACGTATATACATGCACAACATCTATATTTTCTTGTAATCTACAAGACTGATGTAAGAAACTATAAAACCGTATATAATGTAATATATTTACCTACTTGTTATTACTCAACATCTATTTCATTCCTTAACGACGTGGCTGTAAATATGAGATTTTACAAACTATAGAGCATTTTCGAGTTACTATATCCTCTATACATATCTATCTATAGCTTTCAACAGTTCAATATAATGTAATATTCAACGAAAACTCAAAAATAATATGCTGATTTACGGATTCACCTACTCTTTTCAATCGTATATACAACAGGTACCATTACTAATGGTCCATTACTTTAAACTTTAATACATAATAATAATAGTTAATGCTTTTAACCATCAACAAAGTATTGGAATTTATACAAATGCTATAATATGGAACACAAACTACAGACATTACTTGCTAACTGCGCGACTAATGTCTTACATTCATTTCCCAATCATTTGAAATTGAAAGTAAACAATTGTAATAATGTAAATTGAATTAAATTATTAAAAATTATTTTTAATACTTACCAATAACACTTACGTCATCATCATGCTGTCTCGTTTTATCCTCGAATTGTACTATAGATTCCCCGCATCAGCCTAAAAGATGTAATATAATATAATATAATGCTTCCACTAATTGCGATTCAATACGTGATACGGCCCAAGGGCGATGTAATAATAATATTATTATTATTAGAATGTCAACAACATGATGATTCAATTAAAGTAACTGTCTTTGTTATTAATTCAACTAAACTAAACTTACCGAGCACGACAAAAATTTCCGAAAATTCGACTTTTTTTCGTTCGCTCACCGCCGAAAGGAAATATCAACGATATCAATGACGGCGAGAAAACTTATATCATTAATTCCCCACATTTAATTCTCCTTCAGTATATTTTTTTGGCCAAAATATACTGACAATTGGACGGTGACCGTTTCTAAGACCTAAATTACGGACCTGTAATATTGAATATGTAACGAAGATTGTAAATTGGAAATTGGCCATAATATATATCGTCTGTTAAGTTCACAAACGAACTATAACGATTTTCCTTAATTTGCGAAAATGCTACTACTGCGTCCGTCT